>APFE030574668.1:45825-95106 GCA_000404065.3 Pinus taeda
GACTCCTCCTCCATCACTGCATCTACACAAAACATTGCAGATCTCCTATTGAAATCAATCAAAGATGTTGGTCCGAATAATGTGGTTCAAGTGATCACAGATAATGCAGCAAATTGTAAGGCAGCAGGAAAAATTATTGAGCGTACTCATCCACACATCTTTTGGTCTGGGTGCCTGGTTCACACATTGAACCTTTTGATGCATGATATTGTGAAACACAAAGAATGTGGGTGGATTGCTGAGGTTTACAGGAGAGGGAAGCAGCTCATTAAATTCATCACAGGGCATACAAGGGTAAACTACTTCTATGGCACTTATTCCAAGTTGCAGTTGCTTAAAATTTCAAAGACAAGATTTGCTAGTTATTACCTCACCTTTAGGCGGCTAGTGAAGGTGAGACAAGCTTTAACTAATTTGGTGTGTGCTGATTCATGGGATGAAATTAACACTGACATATATGGTGCTAATGCAGTCAAGGACACTGTTCTTGACAGTTACTTTTGGGGATAGGTTAAATATATTTTGCAATTCACCAAACCAATTTATTACATGATCAAGTTTGCAGATTCAGATCGACCAGTAATTGGGGAGCTGTATGAGCAAATGGATAGCATGTTGGGGCAGATTAAAGACATTGTTGAGCCTAGAGATACCACCTTGTACAATTATATTCGTGTAGAGGTGGAAAACCGATGGGAAATGCCAAATGTTCCATTGCATGCATTAGCATATGTTTTGACACCTAAATACTATCATCCATCATGGCTTTCAACACCAGCACCTGGGGGGGGAAGCAGGAGAAAACCACACCAAGATCAAGAGGTTCACAAAAAATATATGGCTGCATTGAGTAAATTAATCCCTGATGAGGAGGACGCTGCATTGGTACGGAGACAGGTGAGCAACTATACGCTCAGCACTGGTCCATTTGGGAGCATGCATGCAATTAAAGATCGAGAGACATTTTCTCCTCTTGAGTGGTGGAACATGCATGGAGGGGGTACTCCACTTCTACAGAGTTTGGCATTGCGGGTGCTATCACAGGTGGTAAACACTTCTTCTGCGGAGAGGTGTTGGAGCTCTTATTCTTTCATCCACAGTGTTAAAAGGAACAGGTTGAATTTAGACCGGGCAGAGAGCTTGGTTTATGTTCATTACAACTTGCGATTGTTGTCCCATTACTGTGAAGATGCAAAGTCTAATAAAGACTTGTTGATTTGGGACAAGAATCCAGAGGAGCCGAATTTGGAGGATGAAGTGTTGCGATTAGAGCAATTAGAGGATGCTCTTATCCAGGTATGTCCATTGTGGTATGAATTTTCCAATTTTCCCTTATAAAACATTTCTCTAATTCATGTTTTAAATTTTTTTGTTAACTAGTGTTTTTTTTTTTGCATGAATTTTTTGAGCGATTCCAGGATGATGATGACCGTGTTGATATGGCACCCCCACCCCCATCTAGTCCCTTGGTTCCTAGGTTCCATGGTTCAACACCAACAGCAGGGGTTTCTTCTTCATCAGCTTCAGTGCCACCACGTGGAGGCCCACCACCACGACTTCCACAGGCACCATCTTCTTCATTACCACCACGTGGAGGCCCACCACCACGTTCTATTCGTGGTGGAAGGAGGAGAGATTAGTAGATATATTCACAATCTACTACTTTTTTGTCATAGATTACTCATTAGACTTGTAGACTTGTGAATTTGAATTTTGAACCTTTTTGGCTTGGCGGTGACCAAGTGACATATCTTGTAAACATTATTATTTGAATTTTGGACATGACAAATGTTGACAGTTGCTCACTTGCTAGATAAATCATAATATGCTCTATGTTTTATGTTTTATAATATGCTTAAATGTTTTATATTTTATAATATGATTAAAAATTTGATGTATGTTTGTAATAGCTAGAAATTAGAATATAGATGATTGTTGTACTTGTACATACTAGTAACTACAATGGAATCATGGATGCCATATCTATCTTGATATATGCAAAAATATGCATGTTTTCATGTCTTCTACAATTAATTTGGTATTTGGGATGTTTGTTTTGAGTATAAATGCAAAAAAATATAAAAATATATATATATATATAGCAGACGCTTCCGCAGACGCTTCGCTTCCTAGATTTTTGGAAAATGACGCTTCGGCGTCCCCGCTTCCAAAAAACGCTTCCGCTTCGTGCAACATTGGGCCCTTCCATGTGAAGTGCTCCCTGACTGACATGTATGTTTTCCTGAACCCCTGATGCCCTGACAATGGCGAGTCATGTGCTACTTGGAGCACTCTCTCCCTCAACTGTGAGTTGGGAACCAGAAATATGCCCCCCTTTTAGTAGATGACCTCGTCCATCACCTGGTAGCTTTTGTCTGCGTGGGTACCCTCCAGAATCTCGCATGCCCTCCCGTCCTTAGAATACTCAACCAATAACTAGGCCTTCCAATCATGGCAAATGCTCATGAGTGATAGGCCTGCAGGTCTCTGGGATAGGGCATCAGCCACCACATTGTGTTTCCCCCGCACATACTCTATGTTCGAAATCAAAGGCCTGCACCTTGCTGACCCATCTCTGCTATTGGTCGTTGAGGCCCTGTTGCCCCATGAAGTGACCAAGACTATTGTGATCAGTCTTCACCCGGAACCTGTTACCCACCAAATACTGTTGGAACTTGGCCAAGGCATGCATAATGGCCAGAGTCTCCTTGCCATAAATTGAATATGACCTCTCATGGGGTAAGAACTTCTGACTCTCGAAAGCAATGGGGTGCCCATCCTGAGATAGCACTACTCCAACTCCCTCCCGGGATGCATCACACTCCACGGTGAAGGGCTGGGAGAAGTTCGGAAGTGCCAAGACTAGACCACTGCTCATCACCTCCTTGAGGTGGTCAAAAGCTATCTGTGCCCCATCTGTGCATGCGGAAGCCTCTCTTTGTCAAATTTGTGAGGGGAGCTGCCAACTGCGAAAATCCCTTGACGAACTTCCGGTAATATGTGCAGATGCCCAAGAAGCCCTTCAGCACTGTCACATCTCTGGGTATTGGCCAATTACGGATAGCTCGTATCTTCTCCTCATGGACCTTCACCTCATTTGCGCCAATGATATGCCCCAAGTAGAGCATCTTGGTTAGGCCAAACACACACTTGGATAGCTTGGCATAGAACTGCTGTTCCTCCAAAATACGTAGCACCTCCTCCAAGTGCTGGAGATGCTCCTCCCAAGTCGTGTTGTATATCGAGATGTCATCGAAGAAAACCAATACAAACCTCCTCAACTGCCTCCAGAACACATGGTTCATGCATCATTGAAAGGTAGCCGAGGCGTTGGTCAATCCAAATGGCATGACCAGGAACTCGAAGTGCCCATAATGGCATCGAAAAGATGTCTTGGGGATGTCTTGATCCCTCACTCTGATTTGATGGTACCTTAAACGTAGATCTATCTTAAGAAGTATTTGGCTCCTCTAAGCTCATCCATCAACTCGTCGATGCGGGGTATGGGGTACCAGTTCTTCAATGTCTTCTTGATGAGGGCCTGATAGTCAATGCACATACGCACGATTCCATCCTTCTTCTTCGCCAACACTACTGAAGAAGCAAAGGGATTGGAACTTGGCCTGATGTGGCCCAATGCCAACAGTTCCTTGATGGCCCGCTCAATCTTGTCCTTATACGCTTTAGGATGCCTATAAGGGTGGTAATCATCCCTTGCACCCCGGGCTCCAACACGATGGTGTGCTCGAATCCCCTATCTGGTGGCTGCCCTAGTGGGATATCTCTAAATACCACTGAGTACCTGTCCAACAAAGCCTGTATGTTTGGAGTTGGTGGCTCGGCCTGCCCTCCAACCTTTGAAACCCTCAGCTCCACTGCCCATGCTATGTCTCCATGTCGCAGATTTGCCTCCATCCTATGTGTTGAGACTGTTTGTCGTGATTACGAATGCATGCCTCTAAGGACCACAGACTTGCCATCTGGGCCAGTGAACTCCCTCTCTAGTTTCTTCCAATCAGTGGTAACTCACGCAATGGAGTACAACCATTGGACACCCATCACCACGTTGGTGTCTGGCACATTGACCACAAACAAATGGTCTGTCATAGAGTAGTTCCCCATGGCTACTATCAAAGCGGATACGTACCGAGTGCACTGCATGGTACGATCACCGGACACCAAGACTAAAATGCCCTCAAACCCAGTCGTGGTGAGGCCCCTACTCTGAACCAACTGAGCATCTATGAAGTTGTGGGTAGCCCCACTTTCAACTAAGACTGACACCCACTACCCCTGTATCGTGCCTCTGATCCTCAATATTAAAAATTTGGGGACCTCACATAAAGAAGCAAGGACTCCCCCAGATGGGGTAAAGGATGCAAGTAGGGGCAGATCATCATGCATGTAAATACTAAAAATAAATACAAGTACAGTCTCAACACATATAGATCATCAACTGAAGGAAAAAAGAAGCACAAAAGTGACACCGTTATTTTTGGACTAATGTCCCTGAAAAAACACAATGTGGGAAAACTGGTGCAACTATATGAGTTTTTTATTATTAAGCAGTTTCAAAATACAATTTGGGTGCTAGAAATGGCTCACCCAACAGAGAATGCCCTCGACAGTAGTACCTCTCAGTTGGAGACAAATATCAACCCCAATCTGCCCCATGAAATCTCCCAGCGTCAACCTCTAGGGTTTGCGTCAGCCTCTCTGGCCCAAGGTCAGCCTCTCTAGGCTCTGCGTCAGCCTTTGGAGCCTGTGCGTCTCCCACGCTGGCCCCCCTCAGGCTCTGCGGAGTTCCTGGTTGCCTCTGCGTGGCCTCTGGCTGCTTCTGCGTGGCCTCTAGCTGCTTCTGCGTGGCCTTTAGCTGGCTTTGCGTCAACCCTCTCCCGGCTTCTGCGCTTATGCTCCCGATACTATCTCTACCTCTTTGCGACTGCATTCACTGCCCCTCAGCTGCAACTCTGATCACTCCTTCGATTTTCTCAGCAAGCCCTGCCCTAGAAAATTGAATTCTAGATCAACTTGGTGTGTTCTCCAAGTGACCCTCAAGCCTCCTCTTATGCTTTTCTCGTTGACAATTCAACAACCGAGATTAAGTCCCTAATCAACGGATAAGATTAGATCTGGCTTGATCCATGACTTTTGGACCATTCTAACTCGGTTTTATATTAATTCACATTAATATTTTATTTTCCCTAAGTTTAGACTTAGGAACTCCATTAAAAATATTAATTATTTTAATATCTCCCAAATTCGTTATATTCTGCCTAAACCATTTTTGGGTTTTGGAGAGCTCATGTGCTTTAGCCTCTCCACCAATTTTCGTCACTAGTGCACATCCGATGCTACCCGAAATCAACAATCATGCACCCATGAAAATGTTGGAAACAGAGAACTTCTGAGCCATTTGATTAAATCATCATGGGCAAATACAATAGTGAATGGAATGGTGCACTTGGGCTTGTCTCCAAGGACAAACGTGACAAAACCTAGGTGAGCAAATGATGATCTATGGGCTGCCCAACTGCTGCTCCAGAAACTGATCTACGCTGCCTAGAAACTGTGCTGTTTGCTGGAAAGCAAATGCTGGAATCACTGCTTTTCGTGCTCGGAAAAATTATGAAACTTCAGCGCAAGCTGACAAACTCGGCCTGTCTGAATGATGCTGGGAAAGCTCTCCAAAACTGTCCCAAATCACCTGGATGTAATCCCTTATGAATTTCCTTCCTTCCTGGATGTGATCCTGGTGCTGTGGCTCTCTCCCTCAATGCCCACGTGATGCCTAGTCTGGCCTTCTGCGTAGTCCTCCAAGGATGGGTTTCGAGCTGCCCAATTGCTGCATCCACCAGCTCCAAAACTCCTCCCCAAGGCTGACCTCCTGATATCCTTGAACTCTCCAAGTTTCTCTGGCAAGTGCTGGCCCAATAAAGCTCTGATCACACAGTGTGTTCCCTTCTCTGCTGGCCCTGAAATACACACTGCTGGTTTGTGGCTAAGTGTGTTGGCTATGAATCTTCCTTGGTGCTCCTCAAGGTGCTCTGAAAATGCCTTCCTAGGGTGGCACTCGTAGTCCACCAAAGGTAAGGTTGAATCTCCCGCTTGATAGATTCGTGGCTAAGAAGCCAGTTGACTCGGCTAAGTAGCTCGAGCAAACAGTCAAGTGATTTTGATGTGCAAGTATGAATGAATGCCCAAGTGAGGAGCTCTTGCTCCTTATGACTTCGTGGGCCTCCATTTTCCGCATGTGGGCCCCTCCAATAGCCATACGATTTCCCTACAAGGCAATTCGAATTGCCCAATTCGTTTTCGCACGTGGGTGGCCCCCACCTTCCACTAGAAAATTAATACAGCCTTCATTTCTCCTAAGTCCCTTAGTCAGAATTGCTTGGGTCTTTTTCTTAACAAAATTTGTACAAAATTGGGGAGAGACAAAACCTGTTACAAATTCATTTGGGAAGGGACATGACACAAATATATTAAATAATAATTAAGTTATTGAAGAGACATGTCCTAGAGGACATGACTATTTGTGAAGGGGCACCATGCCTAGTATATAGGCAGGGCCCTTGTTGTAACATTCAATCATCCTATTAATTTCTATCATCTTATCAATATATATATTCTTACAATACATTGTGTATTTTACATTTAATTACAAATATATACAGTGTTTGTTTGTTATGGTGGTATCAGAGCATAAACAAACTTTGTTCATTACAAAGCACAAATTCAATGCTAAAACTAAGAAAAGAGAATATAGAAAAATCAATCCAATACACATAAGAGAGTATTTTGCCAGTGGGTTTATTTATTGCATAGCATAAATGATCTCACAATCAACAACAACTAATGGGAAGAGGAGATAGCAATTTATAAGTTTCACTGCTAACAGCTAGTTTTCCTCCTCCATTAAAATAATAATATTTCACTTGTCATCCATAATTAATTTGGAGACTAAATCTACTCAAGAGAAAAATAATATTTAATTACTTTGAGTTTGCCCATATAATGGGTCAAATTGTTTCATCACCACCGAGGTAGTCCAATGTTGCTCCAGAAAAAATTTCTGGAAGTCAAAACCATGAAGAATAGTGTTGATTTATCTTGGGAAAGAGAGTGATTATCCTTGGGAATTCACTCCATTAGTTGAAGACTAATTACATGACTTTTAATGACTGCTATATATGAGGGATACGACACCAAAGCCAAGGCCATGTACAGAGTCGATATACTCATAACCATGTGGAAAGACATAGGTGCACTTGGCGTGGTCAGGATTGGCGATCACCCCTTCACTGCAAGGCTTCCACAAAACCATGAGTCCACATATAAGCTTACCTCAGACCCTCCAATCCTATTAGGGATGACAGAAACCTGCTGCAAACTCAAAGGGACAAGGCATGGTCCAACGAAAAGAAGACTGACTCAACGTGACACAGAATCTAGGATATGTACAGGGCCTCACATGGTTGTTACATAGTTTTTGACTTGACCTTGGGCTTACAATGGTGCGTAAGAATGCTGCAATGAATCTATAGGTACCCTTGCTTAAAGACGGTAACAGATCCCATTTCCCAATCTGGAAATAAAGTCTGTAATCCTCCTTTGACCAGCCCAAAAACTCACAAAAGTAATATCTTATTTCTGTTTTGCAATCTGAAAAACAACAGCAGTAAGTTTTTCATTGTAGATTGTTCATTAAGTCTAATAACCCTCATTTACCCATCTTAAATTAGACTTAAAATTTCTGTATGCAAATCTATGATTTCCAGCACCATATTTAATCTTAGAGTTGCTAATTAGCCTAAGTTGTCATTGCTGTTTTGTAGGCTAAATGTTATAATTGTAAATCTGGAAATTTACTTGCTACAACCAAATCCCAAAACCCAGATTTGCCCAAAGTCCTTTGACCACTCTTTTCACTCATATCTTGTTGGACATAGATTGCCTCAGGGATCCCCCCCCTTGAGCTAGAGGAGGGTTAGCCTAAAGAGAGAGATAAGGCTACCAAGGTGACTGCAGGTAGCTTATTTAAGTCACCCTTTGGGTCCACATGTATGGTTGAGACTTTTATATCAAGTGTGAATATAGGAAGTAACTCTACAAAAGCATGATTTTGGAGTGAGGGAAAGACTCTCAGGAGCACTCCCTTGTCGCAGTGGTCCCAATGATGTTCAGTGGAAAGCAGAAAGAGAATCCCAAGGTATCTGAATATTACACTGCATTATGGACTTGAAGATGTGTGCTAGTAACTTTAAATTGGTTTGGTACACAAATTTGTATTGGGAAAGTTGCATTGATGAAAGGAAATCCACAATTTGCTCATTTAACGTGGGATTGAGAATAATTTCACGAGTTAGCAAGAAGAAACTGACTGTTGCCTTGTCTTCCATAACATTTGGAGCACAAAGTAGCAGTCGTTGCAACAGGTGAAGTGATTGGTAAAAGAGGGTTCCTGTCATGAACCATCAGCAAGCACAAGCCACACCCTTCTTCTGTGACAAACAAAGTGTGATTTAGCTCATAAAGAAACCAGTGTTTCCCATGAAAGACCAAGCACATTGAGGGCATTGTAGAAATGAAGACCAACTTGCAAACATGCTAAAATAATTCAAGCATAAGGGGATGATTTTTCCATTTTGGAGTTCCAAAGGTAACATCTGTCATGCCTAAAAGGAAACATACTGTTTCTGGTAGGCAGGTAGCGGAAGTCTAGAGTATTTGGCTGAGGTTTTGTATCAGTATGATATTAATAATGGTTATTATGTTTAATTTATGTTGGCCTTCAATATAAAGGCTCCCAAGTAATATCTATGACATTGTGTCCAGTATCTAACATTAGAACTTTTCTTCAAAAACATGTAGTGCCGTATATCTTGTTGCATCCTAGGGCTGCTGTCTTCCTTCTTGTTCCCGGGAGTTGAACTAATCTATTTATGCAATGTATTGTTTGTTTTGCAGTATTTAAAATGTGAGGCAGATGAAAAGCCTACACAACTTGTGCATTTCTTGTCTGAACACAAGTCAAACAAAATTATTGTGTAAGCTTCTATATAACTAGTTTCTCACTTGTGCAACTAAAATCTAAACTTTCATTCCTTCTGAAGATAAAAATATCATTTGTTGTAGAGTGAATCATTGTGATAAAAATGACATGATGATTATGGATCTTTATTTTTGTAGATACTACATGACATGTGCCTCTGTTGATTATTGGGGAGTTGTTCTACCACAACTTGAAGCTCTTAAAGGATGTCCTCTGATTGCTCTTCATGGCAGGATGAAGCAGGCATGTTGCTTTAATTCTTTGATACTGATTTCCTCTGGCATGTGGTTGTGGTGATGTTATTCTAAGTTTTATGATTATCAGAATATGTATGATTTGGTCTAAAAGGCTAGAAAATCTGGGATCCAGCTAAATTCATTGTTGGCATCGATTGAAACTAAACAGTAAACCATTACTTTGTGGTTGCCAACCCATTAGTTGCATAATAAATTGTAAACCACACTAAAATTTTTCAAATACTCGTGAATTACATTGTTATACATTTTTTTTGCATGTTCTTTGTTCTTTCTAGAGTCGTTTTAGTAGAATATTTGAGAACTGCCTTGGAGGAGGCTAAACTCTACATGAGAAGAACAGAAAATATAAGCTCCTTAGTTCTTTTGAAATTTTGAATTGATACAAAGTGATTTATCACATATTATCTATTTGGAAGTTTTGAAAAACATGTATGAAATAAACAGAGATCTGAGAATTCTGCTCTCAATTTGATCAGTTACATTTGCTTTCCAACAGTCAAACCTATCCTCTTTTTCCAAATACAACATCTGGAACTCAAACAAATTTGAAAGATGTATGAACTTGCTTGCAACAAATGTCAAAACAAATATCAGAGATTCTCAGAAATTTCATAGAATTCGTTAGTAATTTTAATTGCAACAGCTATATGAAACTGCAACTTAGAGGGTATGTTCACATCTAAGTAGCAATGCTGAATTCTGTTAGTTACATATTTGAAAGTTTACCAACGAAAACTCAAAATCCACAAATACTTTGTTGCTAACACTCTTATGTTTATATTTTGATGCATTCTGTATTCTACTTTTACTATTTTCCTCCTTGCTTCTGTAGGCTGCCTACGTGGCATATCGATTATCTTTCCAAGGAATAAATTGCTTAAGACTTGGTGTTTTTTGAGAAAGGTAAAGTTATTGAAGACATTATTGTTTTTAGTGGTTCAAGATTGAGATGATCAAATTCTTTTCAATGACTGCTATTCTGCCAAGAGGAATAATGTTTATTCAACGAAGACAAAACAAAGGTGTCTTACTGTGGTCTATATCAGAACTTACCATGTAATTTGAAAAATGAGTGGTGGATAGGGAGTGACCGGTTATCCTGCTGGTAGGTCCCTTTTCCAAAGAAAATACCACTCTCGTCAAAAGGAAAAAGGAACATGGATGGATTTCTTATGATACAGAATTTGCTGTGACTCATCATAGAGATGAACCCAGATGTGCTTTGAGCAGAAAAATAGTATACTCCCATGGCATGTAAGGTTGGTCATATCATGGTTATGTTGCAGACAGCCAGTTTGTTTAAATCAGATAATACTCGTTGAAAGAGAAAAGGGGCATGGATGGAGCTGGATTTATAATGATACAGAAGTACTGGACATTGTTGATGATACTTTGAAGTTTGAAGTTTGGATCTGTTGATCCTTGACTTGGTGATTTTGAGAAAGAATAGATTCTTTATTTACTGAAGAGTACTTGATAGTCTATAGAAGCAAAAGAGGATTTGGGGCATTTGTATTATGTGATTTCTTCATCTTCGATTGCTTTTGGCTTGGTGACTAATTTCCTTGCTTTTATTTCTTTTAGTTGAGGTGCTCATTTGAATGGCATTGAGACTTATATTAGATAAATATTATTGCGGGCCTTTTTTATTGACCTTATTGGTCCCCTTGGCTGATGATGTCTCGACAACATCCCCTTGGCCTAGCCGATGTTTGCTGATTTTTAAAGATATTTTTATGGTATCTTAATTTTGCTGATGTTTGCCGATTTTTTGGTTTTTCGGACCCTTGCCGATTTTATCCTGATGCCGATGTTCGCAACATTGGTAAATACGCCTCTTGGGAGTTACGTAAGAGTATAAGGGGGCAAGAGGATATTTGTAGAGCCTTAGAGGTTCTAGGGAGCTTACCTTCTAGCTTGTATGATTGAAAATGTAATTTCCAGGGGGCTGGAAATTATTTTTCAGAATTTCTGAGTTATGTAATAAACTCAGAAATTTTCAGATTTAAGATTATTCAATTAAACATATGGAAAATATACTAAAATAGCTCTAAAAAATAATAATATTGCAATTAGACACTATAGAGATGTTATAACCAAATCTCAACAGGGATACTTACTTGAAAAGACCCAAGACTTGGTTGAATAGTGGCTGGGAATGTAGATCGGGTTGACCAAATTGCTTCACACCTGCAAACCTGGAACCTTTGGCTAGATACAAGTGTTAAATGTGTACTATAAAAACTTGTATCTAAGACGAAATTTGTGACATGATGATTATCCCTAAAATGACTTGCTGTAAAGTAATGAAACAATAGAAACCATCAACCTTGGCCTACTCTAAATGCAGAACTTTTGTTTTTTTTGAGATTTTCAATGATTTTCATTTGTTGGAACAATACCTGTGGCAATGGAGACTCACCTTAGAGCCGGAGTGTGAAGTCAATGCTCTTCAAGTCGCTATGCCTGGCTTATGATGTGATCCACCTTGCAAGTGTTCAAGATCCCCTTAGGGGAGCCCCCCTTTTGGAGTGTCCCCAACCTTGACTCTCTTTGCCCGACAAAATATAAAATCTCTGTAGTAACACAACTTCCTCTTGGAATGGTTTGAGACCTTGAGATTAGCTCTACATGCAACACAACAAACAAGTGGAAATCCTAATTGTTCTCCACCACGTTGCTTCATAGCTCTTCAATGGTAGATAATATTAGTTTTAGGATAATCTTTACTAATCATGCAAAATAGAAAATTAGTTATAATGCCAAATATCAATAACAATAGCAAGAGAAAAACACCAACAAAAGCCACTCCATAATGTAGAACAAAATTTGCAATAAGATGAGGTCCTTTTATTAGATAACACTTATCTTTTGAGCAATAACAACCACTTTATAATGAGAGAGAGCTAGCCTTATATAGAAAATATTGTAATGGCTAGTTAATGGCTAGCAAACAACTAGTTGGACTCTCTCATTATTTTAATGCTAGTCTTCCACATTCTGGGACTTAGCATTTTTTAATTCATAGAAATATTAGTAATTACAATAAAATTCATTTAATCCCTCAAGGGGGTCGACTTAGGAAAATTTTCCAAGGAAATTTTTAATTAATGGCTATGCCTTTTGAAAGTGGCCCGTTGTTGTCTCTAGTCAAAATAGTAGACTTTCCTTCCAATGGCTAGTTTGTGCTGACTCTTTGACTTTTCATCAAATAATACTGCAATTTGGCCCATTTTTTCTAGCCTAGGCATTGCCTCCTTTGCTAAGCATTCTACACTATTTTTCTCATCACGCCGCAAAATATCACCTCAAAATTTTTAATGTTGAAAAAATGTTCAGTTTTGTGCCACGTCATCTTGGTCAAACCCTTAAAATATGGTCAAAGTTGAGGATCTTTGAAACCACACGATAATTTTTTTTTTGAAACGTGGGTTTTGTTCCTCTCATTGTTCCAAAACAGTGGAACACCCTAAGAGATATGCTTAGAAAACCCATTTGCACCCTTGTTGACCAAATTTGACCAGCCATAAGTCTTCAACTGCTACTTGTATATGAAAAATACTACATGGCATGTCTTTGTCTCCCCAAGCTCTTCCATCTAAGATTAATTTGACTTTCTGACCACTGGGACGCCTTTGCATTGGGAATCATGAATTGCCTCTTGGTGCAGTATTCATCAGTTCCACATGGTTTATCACCTATAGACTTGATAAACCCTAACCATGTGGAACTGGTGAATACTACACCAAAGTCAAGGTCACCTATAGACCTGATAAACCCTGAGCATGTGGAATTAACATAGGTGCACCTTGACGTGGGCTAGACTAGCCCGTACACTGGTGATCACATCATCACCCCTACAAAGACAAGGCTCCCATAGAACCACGAGTCCTCATGAAAAGCCTCCCAAAGTCCATTTGAGTTAGGGACGAGATCGCCAAGATGAAGCTCTGAAGTGATGAGGCATGGTCTGACCAATCACAATGAATACAAACTCAAAAGACAAGACACGAGGTTTGGGATCCCTAATGCATGGCCTCACATGGTTTTCTACATGGCTTTAACTTGTGACTTTGGGCTTACAATAGTGGTGGATGCTTCACTGTAATTTCTTTTATGTACCCTTATTGACAGAAGGGTAACATGACTCTAACTTCTAAGGCCAGATGAAATTCTTGCCTGGTAAATGTTATATGTAATATAATGGCCATATTGTTAGTTGTTATGTAATGATGTCATGAATTATGTGTTAGGTATTGGTGATTTACATAACATACTCAAGTTGTATCTCCCATCTCATGAATTTGATTGTCTATTGTGACATTATGCCATTAGATAACATCACCTAAGTACATTTCTCTCTCTTATTCATCTTTGTATTACCTACCTGTGTATATTTGTGTATCTTTGACATGGTATCAGAGATTGGTTGAGTGGTTCTATGGAGACACATTGAAGGAATTAGAGGAATTTTGGGAAAGACAAAGGAGTCAAGGGACTGTAATACACAAATAAGAGAAGTTAACATTGGGAATAAAAGTAAGGCTGTCTATATATATATATATATATATATATATATATATATATATATATGTTAATTTGGAGTCGCATCGAATGTGCTCTAGCCACAAAAAATGGTGGAGAGGCTAAGGCACATGAGTTCTCCAATACCCAGAAATGGTTTGGGTAGATTCTAAATAGTTTGGGAGATATTAAAATAATTAATATTTTTAATGGAGTCCCCTAAGTCTAAACTTAGGAAAATAAAATATTAATGTGAATTAATATAAAACTGTGTTAGAAGGGTCCAAAAGTCATGGATCAAGCCAGAGTTAATCTTAGCCATTGATTAGGGACGTAATCTCGACCGTTGAATTATCAACGAGAAAAGTTTAAGGGGAGGCTTGAGGGTCACTTGGAAAACACACCAAGAGATCAAGATTTCGACTTTCTGGCGCTGGGTTTGCTGCGAAAGTTGAGAGAGCGATCAGAGTTGCAGCTGAGGGGCAGTGAATACAGAAGCAGAGAGGCAGAGATAGCATCGGGAGGATTAGCGCAGTAGCTGGAGAGAGGGACGCAGAAGCAGACAAGGGTTCACACAGAGGCAGCCAGGGCTCACGCAGAGGCAGCCAGGAGTTGCGCATTGCCTCAGAGGGCTAGCGTGGGTGACACAGAGGGCCAGAGGGCTGATGCAGTGCCTCCAGAGGCTAACGCAGGCCAAGCCAGAGTGACGCTGGGCTAGAGGGAGGTTGTCGCAGTCCCTAGAGGCTGACTTTGGGGTTTCGTGGGGCATATTGGAGCTGTGGAGTTGCCGGAGTGTTTATCCAGGGTTTCAGCTGGAATATCTGCTTCCGAGTAGAGAGGTACTACTGCCGAGATTTTTCTTTGTTGGGTGAGCCGGATTTGGCACCCATATTGTATTCTAAAACTGCTTAATAAATCAAACCCTCAGATAGCTGCACCGATTTTCCCGGATTGGGTTTTCTAGGGACATTGGTCCAAAAACAATGGTGTCACTTGTGTGCTTGTTTTGTTTCCTTCAGTTGATGATCTGTAATGTGTTGAGCATGTACTTGTATTTATTTCTAGTATTTACATGGTAAATAACTTGTTAATTAACAGAACAAGTAGGTAGGAATAAATCAGAAAGTACATGAAGGGTTTCTAACCGGTTAGACTTAGAAATTGCAGCATGGTATCAAAGGGTGGTTGTGGATCACAAAAGAATCGAGGACATCAGCTGAGCAGAGTAGCAGCAACCGAAAACAGCCGTCCCGAGTGACAGACGCTGTTCCTAGCAGAGTAAGAACAAGGAAGGGTTGACGTAGTGCTTGCGTCATCAAGATTAAGCCAGGAAGAGGCAACACAGAGGCTGAGGGAGGCAAAGACAGGCTCACTCAAAGCCACCCAGAGGCCAGGAGGGTTGACGCAGTTCGCTGAGGAGGCTGATTTGTCGGTGCCAGGATTGCGCAGAGCCTAGGAGCTCTAACCGTCAGTTTGCTGGGGTTTAGGAGGTTGTGGGTAAGTTGCAGAGTGGAGCTGGTGGGGTACTGTAGTCAGAACATATCTAACAGGGCAAGGCCAAGGACGAGGGAGTTGCTACCGAGGATTTCTAGCTGAGAAATCTGGTCAGTAATGCAGCTGCACTAACGATCGGAGTGGGGGCATCTTCACATAGGCAGAAGGGTTTCTAGGAGGGAAATCGTGGCTCAGAGGGAGTCACACCAAGAACTTCCAGGAGGGAAGTAGAGGAGCACTGAGATGGCACTGAACGGGGTAAGAGACCAGGACAGACTGGACGGAGCCTCAAACTTCGTAGTCTGGAAGGCCAGAATCCTATCCATTATAGACAAAAATCGTGTCAAGCACTTCGCCTTGAGGACGATAGCTATCCCAGTTGACCCAGCTGATAACAGCAAGTACGAGGAGGCAATGGCGAGGGCCAAGAGCATCATTTTTGATGGGGTCAAGGACTATGTAGTACCACATATTGCCGAAAAGGACATGACAAATGAGATGTGGGAGGCCCTAAAGAAATTGTACCAACATACTTCTGTGCAGAGAAGGATGCTACTAGAAAATTAGCTGCAATCATACCAGATGTAGAAGGGAGAACAAATCGATCCCTTCCTCTGTCGATTGAAGGAGATCCGGGATCAACTAACTTCCATAGGGGCCACACCGGATCAAGAATTGATGGTGAGAACAACCCTGAACACAGTCTCAAAAGACTGGGAAGTGTTTGTCTAGAGCATATTGGGCAGGGCGACCCTTCCAGATTGGGAGGAAATGTGGGTTGCTCTTCGCCAAGAAGAGATCAAAAGGCTGAGCAAGGCGGGAAGCAGCGGCAAGGGGATCAGAATCAAGAAGGAGGAGGGGGTGGATGCTTCCCTAACATTTGAGGGAAAGCAGGAGAAACAGAAGAAGAAGGACCTCTTTAAGATCAAATGCTTCCATTGTGGGGAGCTGGGTCATTATGCGACCCAGTGTCCAGGAAGAAGAGAAAGGGAGAGGCCTTTGAGACCAAGGCTGCGCCAACAAAGGTAGAGAAGGAAGTGGAGACAGACGATGACTGTGCCATGAGTGCACACACACCACTTGAGCAGATGTGGGGAGACATCGAGCTGTAGTCAGACGGACTACATGCGATGAGGGGCAGGATCCTCGAGGTACCCAACCTCTTGGATTAGACCTTGCTACGGGAGCCCCAAAGAGTAGCAGCAGTACTGGCAATGTCAGTAGAGATGGATGCGGATGGAGCGACAGAGGGAGCTACAGTGCAGGATTCCCAAGACAGCGTGAGGTAGCAATGCGAGAAGCACGGGAGTGTTGCACTAGTGCAGGATGGCACAGAGAGGTGTGCAACGGTGCCAGATGCATGGAGTTGTTGCAGTAACATAGAGGTCAGAGAGGGAGCACTTGTTAGCGACAGAGGGATTTTCAGCATTGAGGGTGTCTCTATCTCGACAGTTATGTCAGAGTTGGGGGATTAGTTACTTACCTCTCAGTAACTGAGTTGCAGTGTAGCAGTTAGCAGTGGTAGTGCTATGGGCAGCACGATGCAGCATGATGAGAGGGGTTGCAGTGCAGATGCAGCAGTGGCAGTGGCAGGGCCATGGGCAGCAACATAGATGTAGAGGGAGTTGCTGTACGGATGCAACAGTGTTAGTGGCAGGGCCATGGGTAGCAGTACAGGATGCAGCAGTGCAGATGATGGGCAACAGGCCTAGCATTAGCACAGGGACCGATGCCAGATGATCAAGGTGATGCTCAGTGAGGAGTATTACTAGAGCACAGTCCTCGCTAAGAGGGAGTGTTGATTTGGGGTAGCATTGGATGTGCTCTGACCACGAAAATTGATGGAGAGGCTAAAGCACATGAGATCTCCAATACCCTGAAATGGTTTGGGCAGATTCCAAACAGTTTGGGAGATATTAAAATAATTTATATTTTTAATGGAGTCCCTAAGTCTAAACTTAGGGAAAATAAAATATTAATGTGAATTAATATAAAACTGTGTTAGAAGGGTCCAAAAGTCATGGATCAAGCCAAAGTTAATCTTAGCTGTTGATTAGGGACTTAATCTCGGCCGTTGAATTGTCAACGAGAAAAGTATAAGAGGCGGCTTGAGGGTCACTTGGAAAACACACCAAGAGATCAAGATTTCGACTTTTGGGGCTGGGTTTATTGAGAAAGTTGAGAGAGTGATCAGAGTTGTAGCTAAGGGGCAGTGAATACAGAAGCAGAGAGGCAGAGATAACACTGGGAGGATCAACGCAATAGCCGGAGAGAGGGATGTAGAAGTAGGCAAGGGTTCACGTAGAGCCATCCAGGGCTCACGCAGAGGCTGCTAGGAGCTGTGTAGTGCCTCATAGGGCCAACGTGGGTGACACAGAGGGCCAGAGGATTGACGTAGTGCCTCCAGAGGTTGACGCAGGCCAAGCTAGAGTGACGTTAGGATAATGCTGGGCTAGAGAAAGGTTGACGTAGTCCCTAGAGGTTGACGATGGGGTTTTGTGGGGCAGAGTGGTGCTGTGGAGTTGTCGGAGTGTTTATCGGGGTTTCAGCCTAAATATCTACTTTCGAGTAGAGAGGTACTACTGCCGAGATTTTTCTCTGTTGGGTGAGCTAGATTTGGCACCCGGATTGTATTCTGAAACTGCTTTAATAAATCAAACCCTCAGATAGTTGCACTGATTTTCCTGCATTGGGTTTTTATGAGGACATTGGTCCAAAAACAACGGTGTCACTTGTGTGCTTATTTTGTTTCCTTCAGTTGATGATCTGTAATGTGTTGAGCATGTACTTGTACTTATTTCCAGTATTTACATGGTAAATAACTTGTTAATTAATAGAACAAGTAGGTAAGAATAAATCAGAAAGTACATGAAGGGTTTCTAACGGGTTAGACTTAGAAATTCCAACGATATATATTATATATATATATATTATAATATATATATATATATTATATATATATATATATATATATATTATATATATATATTATATATATATATATATATTATATATATATATATATATATGAAGTTCCTAAGTTTGAAAAACATTTTAATATTTGTCTCTGAGACAGGAGTTGGTGTGATTCACATGAGCCTAAGTGGACATGTAGCTTGACATAGAAAGGGATTTGAATTTGGAGGTGTTAGAACAGATCTATAAGTTTGACACACAAATTTCAAGGTCAAGGCTGGTACATAATTGTCTGCTTATATCAAACATGAATTTCAAGGTGCAATATGCAGTAGGAAACAATATGCTTGTAGTAGCACAAATCCCATGATAGTCTGAAATACTTTGTGTGTAGGAGCGTGATTGTTGAAACAGTTAGAACAATTTATTTGTAGCCATCTAACAAGATTCTTGAGGCATGTCAGAAGCTGGCACATATCCTGAGGCAATGCAGAGGCCGATAATGGATGCAGTCTGTTTTGCTCTTGGAAGGTTTTATTTTCATGGTTTTTAGTACAAAATAAATTTTGTGGGGCAGAGTTATTATCAATGTCGGGTGTTGGATTTGTGGACAAAATTCCTTGTGACTGCGTTGGAGTTATGTCAGTAGGGCTGCATGTGACTGGGATGGAACAAGAGCCATTGTTGAGTCATAACAGCCACAAAATGCTACGACAGAGTTAATGTTGTTAGGAGATATCTTCTCCTGAACTTGGTGCTTGGAATTTCAGTGTAAGAGGGCTAGTTTATCAAACATTATGCTAGAAGGTAGTCATAAATCTAATAGCCACGACCTCAGTACTGATGAGAATATATAATGTAAACCCAAATTGACGGGTTTGTTGGACCTCGGATTTTACTTCATTTACAGTTAATTACTTTTGTGCTTATTGCAGTCTGACCTTTTGGGGTCTTGGGGATAAACCGTAGGTCTATTTATTGGTGAAATTCTAGCCTCATTGGATATGCACAATACATAAATTGCATATACACAATGCTTTGTGCACTTTGGGATTTTCACGAAGATGTGCTACATTATTTCAAAGCTATGTTGTGCTGTGGGAGCTTTGGGAATAGAGATATGAGCATTTGATATGGTTAGAGGATTCAACCAAATTTGCAAGAAGCGACAAGCTGGTAGTGGCAATAATATGCGTGAATTTTTTTTGAAAAATATAATTAATAGAATATAAAAATGATTTCAGAGTATTTGGTGGATATATATTATATTATACATATATAATCTAAGAAACTGGATTTGTCCCCCCTCGTGTCTCGAATCCCATGCGTTGGACACGATTCTTGAGGGACACGTGTCCAATTTGTGGGTCGAGCGTGTACGAACATGTGGGATTTGTTGGGTCCGCAAATCCGATTTGCCGAATAGCGTGTCCTGATTTTGGGACACGTGTCCCTCTAGAAATGTGTGTTGTGACTCCTTAAAAGCCTGATTTGGGTCACTTTCTCTTTATGGTTGTTTCTCTCTCGTGTTGTGGGTGTGTGGGAGCAAGTAGCAAAGGGTTTAGGGGTGTGTTGGAGGTGATTTAAGCAATTGGTAAGTGCATTTTGCTTTCATTTTTTTTACATTTTTGCTACAACAGTGTTCCTATCCATTTTATTTACATGCTAGTACATTTTTTCTTTATTTTTTTTACAGCATTCATGGATCAATCAAGGGCCGTAGGGAAGGGGCAAAAGAAGGGGAAGAATGTCCCCATTGGTAATGCCCCTCCTATTGCAGTTTCTTTAGGGTTTGTTAGTTCTCCCTCTTTTGGAAGTGGGGCTGCAACAACAACCTCAAATGTTGAGGGAACAATAAATTTAGAAAGACACTAGGCTCAAGAAAGTAAATATCCCTTGTGGAAGTATGTCACAAGAGATCAAGGGCCAGACAATGAGTTAAATTGAGCAGGCAATGTTCTGTGGACATGTAGCTATTGCAACAATCAATTCAAGAGCACTTATTTATGTGTGAAAGCACATTTGTTGGGCTTACCAGGTAGTGGAATTGGAGCATGTGCAAATGCGTATATAGCTTAAGAGGAAAGAAATGGAAAAAGAGGCCAATGTTGGTGTGGCAAGGATGGCTGCACCATCTAAAAAAACAAGAATGAGGATCCCCTTCCATTCTTGAGGAAAAGAAACAACAAATTTCCATTTGAGAGTTTTGGTGGGGTAGGTCAAGCAGCAAAAAGAAAGGCAGTGACACTTGGTCCAATGGACAAGATATTTCAGCAAGAGATACAGGAAGAGCTTGATATCACCATTGCCTTCTTTTTCTATCTGAACTTCATATCATTTAATATTCCACAATCACCTTTATTTATTGAGATGTGCTGAGCTCTAACTTAAGGGGCTCCATCAAGGTATGTGCCTCCTGGTTCAAAGAAGATTAGAACCACATTGTTGAGTAAGGCAAAGAACAAGGTAGATAAAATGCTTGAGCCTGTTAAATCAACATGGCCAACATCTAGGGTTAGAATTGTTTCTGATGGATGGACAGATTCAACACGCCACCCACTTATCAACTTCATGGTGTCTTTCTTGAATAGACCAATTTTCTTGAAAACAATGGATGCACTTGGAAAATACAAGGATGCACAATATATGGATGAGTTGTTCATTAAAGTTATTGAAGATGTAGGCGTTGATTCTTGTGTGCAAATCTGTTTGCAAGGCTGCAAGCATGATTGTAGAAGCTAAATATCCACAAGTATTTTGGATACCCTTCATTCTTCATTCCTTGAATTTAACACTTAAAACTATTGCTTCTGATTTGCCTTGGATTGGAAGTGTTATTGAGGATGCACGACATATTCGCAACTTTGTACAAAATCATACTAATGCCCTCACAATCTACAAAGAGTACACACATCTACCATTGTTGAAGATTGAAGATACATGATTTTCCTCCTCATTCATTATGCTGTAGAGGTTGAGGGGGGTCAAGACCTCTCTTGGGGCCATGGTTATTTCAGAGTTTTGGTCTTCTTGAAGAAAGACAAATCAAGTAGCCTAAAAAAGAGTCAAGGACACAATGTTAGATGATGCTTGGTGGGAGAGGGTAGATCTCACTATTAAGATCATGCTCTCATCCCCTGGAGTCTTGAGCAGTTATAAAAGAAAAATCTATAAAGGAAAAAGACATGTATAAGGGTGGAAAAACAATGGTCGGGGTAACCCATGTACCACAATTGCTCCCTCTTACATTGATATACCCAAGTTTGGGCTTCTCTTATTTTAGCTACCCTTCTACTGTGGCATGTGGCTTGGAGTCTTCCCCTAACGCCCCAGTCCATTCCATCATTATTTCACATACCACCTGCCATTTGATGGATGTACCATGGACATGTCACCCCCTTAAACGCTGAAACCACCTAATAGGGTCCTTGGTTAACGTTTTTCTTGAGCTTGGAGACACTTGTACGTTCTGAAGCCTATTATGGAAGGGCATGCCACTATGAAGTGTCCACTTGGTTCCATGATTTGTAAGGTCATTTACTCAATTGCATTAATATTTTGTTGTATTGGAAGGCAAGGGGACACATTGGATCTTATACAGGATTGCAGGTGGTTCTTCATTTGGGTTTTGGGATTGTTTTACGGGGTCCAAGGCCTCCAAAGGGTCATATTGGCATTTGTAGGGTGAGCATTGAGAGCCACGAGTCTCCACCATAGCAGAGAGCAGATTGCCACTTCACGGGATCCTTCGGTTCCACTTATTTCTTGCTCATGTTCCAACTATTGGACGATGATGATGCACCTGGACCACTTTGTTCAGCCGATTCCACTTTTTCACCATGTTGCACCCATTTTGTCATATAGTTCTAAGGAAGCAATTGTACCAATTTTTTCAAAGATTAGAATCATCTACCAACAACTTATTATGTCATTGTAAACCAATTATGCAAGTTTCTAATGTAAATGATGCTAGTACAACTGTTAATTATGTAACAACCTAGGTAAGCCTATGATTTTGGCGATGAATCTCATCCTAAGAGGTTTTTCGTCTCACTGATTATATGTGTTTTTAAACACAGATAATCGACATAGTTTTTCCATACAGCCTCAACCCAAAAGCTATGGTGGAATTTATTGACAAGGTTTTAGGTGAGTCCTAATGTTTTAGTTGAGTCTATTGTAAAAGTGATTTGGGAATAATTTAAGCTATTTGGTTAAATTATTTTATTACAAATCACTTGGTCTACTAGATCATATTGAGTCACAGAATTGGGTGAAAATTATGAGGGTCTATAATGAACGGGTATTCCTTCTTTGAGGGTTGAAATTGTAAAATCTTATATAAAAAATATTTTAGTACATGGTCCCTCATTTTTAAATTCCATGGTTAAAATATTTGAGGGTGGAAAAATAATTAATCCCTTCATGAGTCAATTAATTAATTTTTCTGGCAAAAATTAAATTAAATCCTAAGCCAAAAAATTAATTAATTTAGACTCAAAATTAAAATGTTCGAGAAATTAATTTATCCAAGTGGAAAAATTCGTGGGTCTAAAAGAAGTTAATTTCTGGACGTCCCCCATCAAGGGAATATTGGAAATTTCAAGAAAATTTGGACTCTTGGACCTTGTTGGTTGAATCAAAGTCAAATTTTTGAGAAAATTAGTTCAAAATAACTATTTTTGAATTGATTAAAAGTGGTTTTAATGAGAAATTCGAAAATTCTTCAAAAATAAGTATTGTTGATGACTAGTATTAAAAGATGATCAAAGATTTATCGGCGGTCGAGATTATTTTGACGGGGATCAAGCCAACTAGTCGTTATTTTCCACTTGGAGGTATTTCTCTATAAATGGAAGACAATTTGTTCTATTTGGATCAGGGTGATTTTTGGTTTGATGTAATTTTGTAAACACTGGTGTGAAGCCACTGTTCTGCTGGGAACGTTTGAACTTCATAATAAAAGACTTTGGGGTACAGTTCATGGTGTCTTTGTCTCATTGATCTGCGGTATGTGCTTTCTTATATTGTGCTTCAATATTATATGAATTGATATTTCATTTGTAGATGATAGGAACATTCTATTGGTAGGTTTTGGGCTTATTTTAGGTGATCCAATTCATAGTATGATCTAACGATTTTTTCTTAAGAAATATATATAGAGTTTGCAGGTTCCTCGACCATTGGGCTTCAAGTTCACAAACTATGGGCACAAGCTGACCTTGCTTGGACTTTGAATATTTTATGTGATTTTCTTACTTTGCTAATGTCGTCGTTAAAAATCTATCTTTTGAAATACATCAAGCCATTGTCAAATTTTATAAAAATTATTCTTCAAAAAATCGTTCAAGCATTGTACATTTGTATATTTTGTAAATTAATTTTTGTAAAATAATTTTTTTCTAACCCTTGTTTGGCAGCTAGGGTTTGGGGTTTTTGAATTTTTGTATATATTGTGGTTTTCGGTATTTTTTTTTTATTTTCATTTGTGTAGGTGAACTTCAAGCTAGATTTGAAGATTTGGAAAGTTTCTCGAGGTTTTTTGGCATTGAATATCATTGTGAGGGTTTCTAGAGGTGGAGCTAGGCCTAAGAAAGCAAGATCCACTCCAAGCTCAACGTCCAAGCTAGAAGGGGAATCTGCTAGCCTTGTTGTGGCATTTTGTGGTGAAGTTTTTGCGTATTCATAGGTTTGAAGTAAAATTTAAATTTTTTTGGGGGTTTTTAGAGATTTTTTGGTCCTCTTAATCCTAGCCGTGAAGCCTCCAAGCCTTTCCATCAGCCTAAGGAGGCTCCTCCTCCTAGTCGCAAGCCTATTACCACTTAAACCAGCAGGGGACCTAAAGGGGTTCCTAAGAGGGCAACTGCTAGGTTAAGGGCAACGGTGGAGCCTTAGCCCACTGTTACCACAACTAATATGTGGTACAAAGGGAGGTACCCAAGGGAATAATGTAATAATGGGATGGGCCATAGTAATAAATAAGGTGGTTAACCCGTATCATGTAAGGGACCACAAGTAGTTAGCAATAATGTAATAAGCCCATGGTATTAGATAGATGGTATTGAGGGAACTATAATAATGACCCATGGTATTGTATGTATGAGGCTTATATAGAGGCTAGACATTCCCCATTGAGAGATGTCCAAGAATATTGTATGAACAATGATGTGGCTTGTGGAGTGTTCTCCTTCCTTAAGGAGTGAATGTATGGTGTTGCCCTACCTTAAGGGTTTGATCAATAAAGAATCATTTCTATCTTATTATTTTTGTGTATATTTGTATTATTTTATATTTTTGGATCAGATCTATAACAAGTGGTATCAGAGCACTTTCTTGGGCAAAGTGGAGAATTTTTTTTTATATTATTTTTGCAGGAATTTTTTGGGGCAATGAGTTTGCAGATCAGATCTCTACGTTCTGGTGCAAAATCTGGAAAGTCTAATTGCAGATCTGGGTTCTTTGTGAAAAAATACCCAAAGTTCAAAAAAAAAAATCAGCCGAATTAGAGTCCGAATGAGGGATATATTGCTGATTTAAAAATCAGTTGGGTTGGAGACATTTTTCGGGGCAGCGAGTTTGCGGAGCAGATCTGTACGTTCTGATGCAAAATCTACAGAATCTAATTGTAGATCTGGATTGTTTGTGAAAAAATACCCAAGTTTAAAAAAAAAATTAGTTGAATCGGAGTCCGGATGAGGGAGATATCACTTTTTTTCAGAATTTTTTTTGTGACGGTGGGACAGTTGCAGCGTGGATCTGAAATTCCAGTGCCTAGATCAAGATTTCTACCACATGAGAAGATGCAAAATGGTTGTTCCATTTCTGAAAACAACTCATAATAGGGATTCTGAGCAATATTGACGGAATTGTGACAATTTCAAATTTTCACCAAGTAAGTGATTTTTTTTCAAAACCCTCTTCATGGCTTCTAGCAAGGTTCTATATTTTACAGGAAAAGATAATGGTCCTACTATTGAAGAATACATTAAAAAACAGAAGTGGTTATGGACAAACCATTGGAAATGGTGGGTAGTGGAACAATTTAGAGATGAGGCGGCCACATGGTGGGGATTACTTAACAAAACGAAGTGTTACAACCTGCCTGATGAAGCATTTGAAAAATTCCTTTTAGACAGATGGTCTCATGCTAGAAAACAAGATAATGAGAAACATGTGGGGTTATTTTCTACTGGTATCTCCTTATTGCAGGTTCATGGATTCATTCAAAAGGAGAAGATCGTTGTGTCTATAAATCCTAGTTGTAAGCATAATTTTATCAATGTTAATTTGGCAAAAAATTTGCAAGTTTCAGCAAAATAGATTGAAAACACACAGGTTGATAATGAGGAGGTGCAAGTTTATAAAGATTTGAAGATTTCTATGGACTAGTATGTATTGCACTCTGATTTTTATGCTTCCGATATGGCTAAAGTGGATGTTGTTTTGGGATACCCTTGGATGGAATCGGTGGGTACTATAAATATTAATGTGCAGAAAATTACATTACAGGGTATTTCCATCAATAAACAGGTAGAGTTCAAGGAGGTTGAAGTAGAAGATGTTTCAAGTACTGACATATTAAATGAGGAGCCATTGATGGTCGACAACCAAACACAAACATCAAACCTAGTACCAGAAAAATAGGTAGAGTCCAAGGAGGCTGAAGCAGAAAATGTTGCATCAGATGAGGATTTAGTGGTTGAAGTAATATTGGAAGATAAGAAACAATTGCAGACACCACAACATGTACTAGATACCAATTAGACTCCATTAGGTGGTAAATTAAAGAAAGATACACTGTTGGTTAAAACTTTAGCATATCGCCACCCACATCACCCAACAAGAAAACAACCAACAAGATGGCAACAAATTAGCTACAAGGACAACAAACCCCGCATGGCATATAGAGAGGGGCGACGATCCACCTACTATACATCAACACAAAAGAGCTACAAGGGTCAACTTCCATCTCAAGCGAGCGAGGCACCAGCTAGATCGAGAGCTCACCTTTCTCTGGGATGGCTAGATGCACGTGCATGGTACTAGTGGACTACTCTTTTGAGTAGATCTTATTATTTGTGTTCTTCCCATGTTTCAGGGACGAAACATGTTAAGGGGGGTGGAATGTAGTATACTTAAGGGGGATAATATGGGGTACGAAGGGAGGCACCCAAAGGAATAATGTAATAATGGGATGGGCCATGGTAATAAATAAGGTGGTTAAGCCGTATCATGTAAGGGACCACAAGTAGTTAGCAATAATGTAATAAGCCCATGGTATTAGATAGATGGTATTGAGGGAACCATGGTAATGACCCATGGTATTGTATGTATGAGGCCTATATAGAGGCTAGAGACTGCCCATTGAGAGATGTCAAGGAATATTGTATGAACAGGCATATGGCTTGTGGAGTGTTCTCCTTCCTTAAGGAGTGAATGTATGGTGTTGCCCTACCTTAGGGTTTGATCAATAAAGAAGCATTTCTATCTGTTTCTATCTTATTATTTCTGGGGATATTTGTATTATCTTATATTTTTGGATCAGATCTATAACACTCCTCCTCCTAGCCGCAAGCCTGTTACCACTCAAACCAGCAGGGGACTTAAAGGGGTTCCTAAGAGGGCAACTGCTAGGTTAAGGGCAATGGTGGAGGCGTAACCCACTATCACCACAACTAAGTCTCCCTGCTCTTTATGGACTTTTACCGATGGGAGGAGTCGGGGTAGTGTAGGGATCACTCGTAAAGTATATGTTAATGGATATGTGAGAAGTGACCCTGAAAACCCTTTCCCAAGGATGGAGTGAAGAATGGAGTTTGCTTGCTCTTTAAGCAAGGGACTTGGTCCACCAGGGATAAGGGGTGAGGATTGAAGGGTTGAGGGAGAGAGGATAGGCTTATAAACAAGTTTCTCAATCCCTATAATCCTTGGGGAACTTGGATTCCCAAATGGTCCTTAACAAATAATCTTTATTGAGAAGTGGGACCACATAGGGCCAAGTGGACCCAACCCAGGTTCAAGGATGGAATGCATCAACCAATGATGTTCCTATCCTGGACAAGGTTAGGGGAAAGGACCAATCAAGAATATCTACTTCAAAAGGTTGAATTGATCCTATTGAGGTCTAGCTTTGGGGATGCCTAAGCAAAATTCAATCCTAGAGCTAGGGCTTGGGATTCCCGAAGATTCCACTGTTAGAATTGCCTCAAATTTGGAGGAGAGGGAGGGGACCCACTAGCGCAGTAGCCTATAGGAGATCAAAGTTTTTCCTTGGGCCAATTCCCGAGAAATTGATGCCCTAGGTGACCTAATGGGGCTAGACTTGGGGAAGAAGGGGAAAATAGTAAAAAGAGGGTTAAAATGATCACCCCTTTAAGGGACCAATGCCTAATTCACTTGGGGATAATGGAATCAAGGATGATGATGAGTAAGAACTTGGTTTCTTGATCAAGGAGGCCCAGAAAGTCAACTTCATCCAATGTTGAGAGAAAGAATAGAAAAGTGACCTTCAAGCATTTATACTTCAAAGCAAATGATGCTAGCTTATTGAGATAAATAAATCTCTAGGACATTTCATTAATATAACATTGACCTATACATTAAATTAGCTAAAACATGCTCCATTCTACGTTTCAATAATTCAACAACTAGCCATAATTATAGTAGTATGCAGCAACAAGAACAATAACATTAAAATTTACTTACAACGTTATAGAGTATATCCAACCAGCATTTTGTTTGTTCAATAAAGCTCCAAGGCAAGAGAAATAGCCCAAATCCATACATCAAAATTCATCCATCTCCAAAACATATCCACCAAGGAAAATGTGCGAAATTCTCTATGATTAGAGAGATCCCAAGTCAAGTGATGATACAAATGAATGTATCTAACATCAATATATAGCCTCCTAAGGAGTTCGAATTAGCCTATGGGTCCCTAATGATAAAATAATGTGCAAATAATAACTCCTAATGGTGAGAAGCCCACCCTACTAGCTCATAATGTAAAAACAATCCTCACAAGGGGCCAAATGATGATGTATGCATGTTGTAGGGCCCTTCGCAAGCTCAATAACATCCTGAAGTGCCATATTGAGCAATAAATTCCTCAGAATATGATGGACGAGGGGGTGGCCCCTTGTTTTCCAAGTAGTAGACATGTGGTGCTCTTAGTGGGTTTGAGGGCAAATCAATGACCCCATGGGTCTCCATATGAATCGAAGATGTTTGTAGATCCTCTGCAATGGTCCAAGTGGTGGGTTGGATGCTGCGATGACATTGTACAGGTGCTGGGACACTTGCCAAGAGTGTGGGGCTCCTGTGGGGGCCTGCTGGGCATAGTGTACCAATCATGTCACGATCTTCCCAAAAGTGTATCACTATTAGTTTTTGAACATCCATGAAGATCTGTGGAGTGTTGTCTGCTGCTGTGGAGGCCCATGGCTCTCTATGCACACTCTACATGTGCCAATGTGGACCTTTGGGGGTCAGGATCCCATATAGGGAAACCAAACCCAAATGGAAACCACCTGCAATCCTGCATAAGATCTAATGCGTCCCCTAGGCTTCCAGTACAATCAATCATTAGAATAATCGGGTAAAGGAGATTACAAACCATGGATAACAAAGTGGACACTTCATAATGGCATGCCCTTCCGTAGTGGGCTTTGGCATGTGCTAGTGTCTCCAAATTCCAAAGGGGGTAGCCAAGTACCTTATTAGGCGGTTTCAGCCCTTATAGGGGATAGTATGTCCAAGGTACACCCTTCTAATGGGGGTGGCAAGTGACAAATAGGTGAGATGGAATTGGGAATGAGAGGGGCAACCCTGGGCCACATAATGGGGCATAGGGGTAGCTAGATAAGGGGAAGCCCACACTTGGGTATATAATGTATAGGAGGGAGTAGTTGTGGTACATGAGGTGCCACGGCCTTGATTTTTCCACCCTTCTTTATATGTCTTTTGCCTTTTATGAATTTTCTTTAATTAACTGCTCGAGGCTCAAAGGACAAGAGCATGATGTGTATAATATAGCAATGCTTACCCCTTTTGAGGTAGGGCGGTTCATTGCCCTTTAGGGGTTGGGACAATCATGGGTTCTTGAATGATAGAGGAGACTCATCTAGGGCCCATGGAACCGAGGTGATGGCCATGGATGGGGTAGAATTCATGTGTCGGCTTTTGCCCACATGCTATTTATTTTTGTCCCGACCATCTTTTGCATTTTGTTGTACAATTTCTTGTTAAATGTGGCCAGTTATGCTTTTTCTTCTTTTTTTGGTTGCTTCAACATCCAGGGCATCATTCTAGGCTTGACCCAAGGTGGGGACAAAGGGGATAGGGAGGCTAGCTCTACGTGGACCCAGAATGGGAATGTGGACCCAAGTGGGAGAAATGATGAATGGGGGTATAGTGAGTGGAAAGGGAGTAGTATGTGCAGGTAAAGGAGCGGGACCACACACCCAAAGTCAGGGTTTCGCAAGTAGTACCACCCTAGAACCAAGTGGTCAATAAAAGAGGTCCCATAAAACTAAGATCCTAGTGTGAACCAAAAGAGATCAAGGGGACAAGAGCACAAACTAAGCCCACTTTTTTCGCCAAATCCCCCCATCAATCCATACACAGAAGTATCCATGATAAGTAAACCCAATACTCAATTACCAAATGACAAGACATACCTTTAGATTCGGGAGGTCTACCTTCAAACATACGATCAATATAGGTGGGTGAGGGACCACATGGCTGGCTTAGGTGGTAGAGAAGTGGAACAACAAGCTAGTAGGAGACATCAAAGGGCTACTGGATGCCGGCTGAGGCTCATCACGGAGAAAAATTTCTCCTGGGGATATCACCCACAAAGTGGTGGGTAACAAGACCCTTAGGGCTGTTTTCAACCTTAGCTGCGGGCTTCTGGCCCCTCTGCTGCCCTCTTTTCTGCTGTGGCCTCCCTCACAAGCCTTTCTTTCCCCTTTGCTGCCTCACGATAACCCTCCAAACCCTTGTTGTGGCATCCCTTAAGCCCTCCTCCTCTTTTCCCCCTCGCTGACCCTTTGGCAGCTTGCCACAGGCCTTCTAAGCCTCATCTTTCCTTCCGCTGCCTGTCTCCACCTCGGCCTGCCTTTGAGGCCTTGTCACAAGCTCCTAGGGCTTCTCCTTACCCTAGTGTAAGGCTTCAATGCCTCTCTATCTTAGCCGTTGTTATTTCTTTGGCTCCTTGCCCTTATCATTCGCCTATCCTATCCCTTGCCTTGCCTCATTCACCTCTGTGGTAATTTTTTGAAGTTTTCTGAGCTGATCATTGTTGTTTGCAGAGAAATTGGGGTGAATTTTGTGTTTGTAGGAGGATTAGCTGCTCAAGAAAATTGTGAGCAGACTTCCTAGCATCATTCTAGGCCTTGGGCCCACTGGTTTGCTCTCTTCTAGCCCTATTGTCTCACTGTTTCCTTACAACGGTTTGATCTTTTCATAACAGTGTTAAATATTTAATTTAAACACCCTAAAAGGCATATATAAGTTGCTTGGCATATTGAATAATCCACAGTATCAATTGAGTATCTCTTAATTGGCATGTTTCATGGTTTATTGCTGACTGTCGCAAGCTTGCTCAAGTCTGATATACACAGTGACATAAGCATCTATTCACTTGCTTGCATCTTCACCTAGAATACTCTAATATAACTTAAGAAGGTGTTTCAAGTTTTGGCATTATTTTGGCATTTGATATTGATCTACTCACTGCTGTCATAAGAGCTTGTTATAAATTACATAAAGGCTCTTTGGTATTGGTTAATATCCTTTTGTTGATCATTCTATGGCTTCATAAGAAGAATACTACATTTGGTCTCTTGTGAGTTTCTCAATCTAAAAATTTGCACTAAGTAGCTCATTCTCTAGAACAATCGACAAATCTGATCTGAGCATTGAATAATCTTGTTGAAGACTTGCCTAAGTGATAAATCTAAAGAATTTAAGATATTGGTATAAATTGGCATTAAGAATCTAATTGCAATATTGAAATTATCTTATTGGTATATTTTGAAAAGGATCCTAATTGCATAAGAGCATTGATTGTCTAATCATCATTGGCTAATTGTTCTAAGTGGATAGGTGCTCTAGTTCTCTTTCTTGCCATTAATCTCATCAGTGCTTCATGGTTAATATATATTGTGGATCTTTGGCATATTGATAATCTTCTATTTAAAGGTATATATCTTGTGATTATTAAATTGGGCAATTGTATCATGGATATCTTTTTGGCATTTGTATCATTGATCACTTGGTTTTGTTTAAGATTGTCTTTTGATTTATTGTTAAGTACTCTTGTTATAAGATAATCAAGATTCAACATCAAATACTTAAAAAACATTAAACAATCTTAACTCAAGAGGCACTCATTCACCTTGTATCTCATTCTTAAACTAGTCTAGCATCTAATAACTTACCTCCAAGCACAAGCTTGGTTGATAGAAAATAGGACAACCTTTCTCATCTAGCTTGAGGACACTAGCACCTTTTTAGCAGTTAACACAGTGACTTTGTAGTCGTCAGAGGCACAATCTCTATAGTGCCAGAGGGGAGGTATCGTTAATCAAGCCTCTGCTTGCTTCCCCTTGGCCTCTTTCTCACAACCTACTCTAGAGACTAGTTCCAAAATAGTTAAGAGGGAGGACACACCTAGAAAGACATTTAACTAAAAGTAACCGAGATTCTTGCATCACACCTAGGCCTTAGGATTTGCATGGCATATAGGATAGTCATTCATTCAAGCAACAATTGTTCATCTGGTTACTTGGTCTCTAATTGATATAAAGCAAGAAATTGATTCCATAAGGCATTGATCTCACATTTAAATCTAATCTAACTCATAAATCTTGCTAAATCAACCAAGTGGCTAGGCCATTCAATCGTGTCTCCTAGACTTGTTGGTTGCCAACTTGTCTTTCATTTTCATCTTTCATAGGGACTACCCCCCATAGCCTGCTATTGGGAGACATCTAGAATAGAGTGGGTGGGATTAGAGTGACAACCCTTGCCCTGAATCATTGTTGCACCGTGGCTATATAATCTGAGCGACAACACACCACACACTTGGCAGTTGATCCAGGGCTTAGATGAGGATGTGTCTTGCCATGGGAGACAATGGGAAGGCTTGCATCGTTCTTCCGACTCTTACAAATGGGATACAAGCTTGTTCGATTCATTTGGAGACCCTTAAGGATGTTATTATGCCCCGCACCACTTGGGCGAACCACAGGTCATTTGATTGGATGTCAAGGGGCCAACCCCTTGATCACTATGTTTGGAGCCCATTCTTTCACTTTGGCACATATTGGACTCCATCAGCCCTCTTCAATGGCCCGTCGACCTATTGTACTTATTATTTGCCCTATTGGGAGGTTTATTTTTACATTATGGAGCTATCTTGGTGGGCTTGTCACTAAGGAATGTTATTTTAATTTTTGACACATTATTTTATTAGTTGGGGCATTATTAGGCCTTATTAGGCAAATCGAACCCCTTAGGGAGGATATATATTGATGTGATCATCATTTCATCTGATCATCACTTGGATTTGGACTTGTATTTGTTCTTGAGAATTTCGCTAGCTCTTTTGATGGACGAATTGGATTATTGATGCATTTGGATGTTTGGAAGAGCTTATCTTTTGTCTTTTAGCTTCGATTTTCTTGTCTATTGATGATTGGAGGATTTTCACTATACTTGTGTCATTTTCATGATTTATTTCTCATGTGTTGTCACTTGTGCAATGTATGAAGGTTTTCACTCATGAAGTTGTTGTAGTTGTCTTAAATGCTAATTTGTTGAACTTGTCTTTGTGAGGGTTTTACCTATGTTTCATGCAAAAGTATGGTGAATAAATGTCTTAGGGGTATAGGATTATTCATTATTACTTTGATAGGTCATTAATTGCAGCATCAAAGAAGTATAAACTTTCCTAGTAACCTAGTTGCTGCCTCTAGGGCCATGTGAAGTTGCTAGGTGTTAATTTATGGTATGTTCTATGCTTATAATAGTTTACTTCTTTTTCTTATTATATTCCATAGATTAACAATCACATGTACATAAAGTAAAGTGCAGATAGAACATTAAACGATCGACAGAAAACAAGCCAAGACAAGAAACACAAGATGTGGCTGCTAGCCAGGGACAAACCCCACAATGTGTGGCGAAACCCTTTGATCAAATCTTCTTTTATCTTCAATAATTCAACAGAGAGAAATAGTACAATAAATTTGATTTATATCAGCAGTAGCAAACCCTAGATCAGCAGCATCAGTATTAGCGGCTTCATCTTCAAACTAAGGCAGATGATATCTCACAAACCGATCGTCGGATCGACTTGATTCCACCACCAAAAGTTGCTACTTCCAGAGGAGGTTCAGATGAACCTACAACACAGTTCAGATGAGGAGATCTTCTAGTCCACGTAGGTCAAACTTAAGTTCTGTAGTTGCAGCTTTAGTTTCAGTAGCTTCCTTCAAACTATGGCAGTTGATATCTTGCAAACCGTCCATCGGATTGACTTGATTCCACCACCAAAAGTTGCGGCTTTCAGAGGAGGTTTAGATGAACCTACAATGTAGTTCAGATGAGGAGATCTTCTAGTCCACACAGGTCAAACTTTACTTCTGCAGTTGCAGCTTAAGTTTTAGCAGCTTCCTTCAAACTAGGGCGTTCGATATGTTGCAAACCGTCCGTCGGATTGACTTGATTCCACCACCAAAAGTTGCGGCTTTCAGAGGAGGTTCAGATGAACCTATGGCGCAGTTCAGATGAGGAGATCTTCTAGTCCACGCAGGTCAAACTTTACATCTGCAGTTGCAGCTTCAGTTTCAACAGCTTTCGGCTTCACATGTGTGAGGGGAGACCCTTTTCTGCGCAGTAGAGAGAGAGAGATGTGATGAGATGAGTGAGTCCAAATGAGGAAAAGTCCTCCTGTATTTATACACAACGTTGGTGTTTGAATAGATGAGACTGTTGGGCTTCTGAGCCTACATGAGTTGTAGGTCGGCTTGATAATAATTCCATAATCAAAATAAATTCATATCTCCATGAATACTTATCGAAATCGGATGATCTTTATATCAATCCTACACCTCTCGATGAGAGGAATCTAATAAAAATATTATCAGCCATGAATAAGATGACCCACATGAAGTTTGGCCCTAGTTGCCAATTTAACACTAGGAGACTCCTTGATTGGGTATAAGACATCTCTAAACATTGGATTGCATTGGCTACATTCTCCCAATAGGCTAAGCACTAGTCTAGTAGTAGATGGTCATGAAAACGAAGATCTCTTTGAGCTCCTCTACTCCTTTTCTAAACCCTAACCCTAATTGGTCTCTTAGGGCGTCACACGAAATTAATTGTAGCCATCCAAAATTCATGAAACTTGGTTAAGAACTGCGTTGATGTGTCCTTGAGAGGTCCTCTAATTTTGAAGCTATTCCGACGGTGGAATTTGATGTTATCTCAAGCCCTAGCTCGAGGACCATTTCTTCCATAGGCTTCCTGTGGTTAGTGGTTTCATAAGGATCATTGCATCTAGATTTCAAGTCAAATCTTACCTCTTTGATCCTTTTCTCCTCCCTCACTTCATCAAGTCCATCTATTTGAAGTCTTGACTCTTACCCCACACCCTTGACCTCGTTTGGGTCCACTAGGGCTTCTTTGTGGTCTTGCAACCTTGACACTCCAATTTCACAAGGGTTGCTTAGAAACCTTGTTCTTCTAGGTTTCTTTGGCTTAGGGCACTTCATATCGAGACATACCCCTTAAGCCTAGGTCCAAGTTTCCTTCTAACCCTTCTTGGAGAGCCATCCATCTTGCTTCCAAAGCAAGCAAGCCTTATCATTAGAGACTCTCCTTTGAATAGGCTTGGAAACCACTACCCTTACACTATTGACACATTTCTTCTAGTGATTTCCCTAGTACCAGGACTCCTCCCATCGGTGAAAGCTTTGTAAAGAGAAGGGAGCTTTAGCTGAGGTGACAGTGGGCTATTGTTCCATTGTTGCCGCTTGACCTTGTAGTTTCTCTATAGGAACCCCTCCTAGGACCCCTGCTAGTATGAGTGGTAACAAGAAGTACTAATAAACAAAATATTTATTAAAGGATTCCTTGAAAGAAAAATGTGTGTGCCTAGATGGTAGGTGTAATTTTTAGAAGCTGGTCAACCAAAATCTAGGTTGAAGTATGAACACTATTCAAAGCCTAACATATGGTTGGGCAGTTATGCGAAGATTGTTTATAGACAGACAGTGCCAGGATTTATCACTGCAACGCATTTATGTTTTGAAGCTACTATAAGGAATCTCCATATAAATCTCTCTTTACGTTTTTTCAGTTTACAAAATGAATATCCAGCATTACTCAATATAATATTCAGATAAAGGAGGTTGATTTTGATTACCGTATAATTTCATGTGAGATACTGGGAAGTGTTGATCAGATTTTGCCTCTACTGACACATGTTAACGAAGCAATGGAAAGTCACTTTCCAATGACCAAGAATGCATTATTAGGGCTGTCAGGGATCCAAATCATGCTCTGGTAGTGACTATGACCAAGTTTTGCTGTTTTATCTTCAGAAATTGACAATATATGGTCATGCTATTAGATGCCTTAGAAGAATCAATATCCAGGGCTGGGCGTTTTTGAGTTTCTCTATCATTATATGCTATTTATTTGTAGTTCTTGATGTGCACACTCATACACATACATTTGTTATTTTCCCTTTTGTAAGCATCATTATACGTTTTTGTATGTGCATAAATTACCAAACTTTTCCTAATTGAGTTGTTATGGTTTTGTGCAGTCTATGAGGGAGAAAGCATTACAGTCTTTCACAAAGCTTTCTGCTGGATTTCTTCTATGCACTGATGTGGCGGCACGGGGTCTTGATATTCCTGATGTTGACTGGATTGTGCAGGTGGGAATTTCAAAGATTTAATTTTTGTTTAGTTTCACAATTCTAGTAGTGTAGTTAGGTAGAATTTTTTATGCTACGGGATTCTAAATTTTTGTTTGTAACAAAATTCTTATGAAAACAAACTTGAAAGATTAAAGTGTGGGGTGAAGTTCTGTGTTGGTCATGCATGCTTTGTGAAATTGGTGTTTTTAAGGTATTATAGTATGTTGCTCCATGCTAGCCTACAGAATAAGTATTGGTTAGATATGTAGAGTTTTTTCGTGAAATGCTTGTTATAGTAGATAGTCATCAGATATTTGGATTAACATTTTGTCAATGTCAAGCTTCTGATTTATATACCACCATACACCAACGTGGATATAATCAAATGATAGTATATATTGCCATCTGGTCACTTGAGCTGAACGTGTTGCAAATACTACTTGAAAAAAGTTGGGTAACTAATATGGGAACATTATAAATATATAACTTTCCAAAATGCTGGCATACAAAGAAGGATTGGGTAAAGTTCACATTCATTAAAAAGTGTTTATTGTTGAAGTTCATCAGATATATTGAAGACATGTCAAGTTGATGTCATGCATGTTACTGTTACGTCTTTTAATATCATTTGACATCTAAATGCTGAGGTTAAGGTAGGGTAAGTTGAAGGATAAATATAGGCAAGGGGAGGGGAGAAGCTGACTTGGTTTTACGGATAAGGCATTGGTGATATGCTGGCATGGTGTAGGTCCGATATCACATTGTTGGCATGATGTCACCCATGTTACAAAACAATAAGAGGAAATGAAAGAAACCTCACATTTTCCTTAATTAAATTGCCACATTATGGACAAACAAGTACACATTTATGTATACAAGTCATGAGACGTTGGACCCTTAACTAATTTGCAAAGATTGGTGAGATCATTCAATGCCAAGTGTACACAGAATATTTCCTTATGACATATTATCTTACACCCTAGGATACCTCAGTCCTTATATGACACTCATTTCCTTCACATTATTTGATATACCATTTAATACACACCTAGGTCCATTTATTTCCTTCATATGCCCTAAAACTAAGTGAAGGTTACACATTTAGATATGTTTAACCATGACCATATCGAAATGGTCGTTATCCCTCTTAAATCTCTAATACCAGATCTGATTTATTTATGCCTCAACAATTATTTTATACCTAGAAATTATTTACTCAATAAAATATGAAACTATTGGAAAATAAAATCATTGGTATTTTAACTTTCATAAATTAAATTTGAAGCAGAAATAAAGTAGGGAAAATTGGTCACACTACAACAGAAAAATTCTGCCCAAAGCAATCTTCCTTCACTGTATATTACTTAGGAAAATTAGGGCCTAGACCCACAGAGAATACACAGAAAAATGACACTTGGAACCTGTAAATTGGCCCCTCTGGAAAATCGGCCACAGGGAATTCGACCCTCTTGAAACTCAGCTATCTGGAAGATTTCAGCCTTGGGAAATCAGCCTCCCCTAGTAGCTATCTCGGGCCCTCTTTCAACCTTCGTACAACCCCTGCACACTAGAAAAAAGTCAGTCCCTGAATAATTTGGCCCTCTACCAAAACTTGGTCCTCCTCTTCAGTATTTCGACCTCTCTCTTCTATGTTGATTTGGGGTAGCATCGGATGTGCTCTAGCCATGAAAATTGGTGGAGAGGCTAAAGCACATGAGATCTCCAGACTCAAAAATGGTTTGGACAGATTGTACCTGATGTGGGAGATACTAAAATAATTAATATTTTTAATGGAGTTCCTAAGTCTAAACTTATGAAAAATAAAATATTAATGGGTATTAATATAAAACTGGGTTAGAAGGTTCCAAAAGTCATGGATAAAGCCAAATCTAATCCTAGCCGTTAATTAGAAATTTAATCTCGGCCGTTGATGGACCAAAGAGAAAAGTATAAGAGGAGGCTTGAGGGTCAGTGGGAGAACACACCAGAATTGCCAGTCATTCATTTTGCTAGAGCGGGGTTGCTAAGCGAAGTTGAATCAGTGATCAACAATGAGGGGCAGTGAGTACGAGGCAGAGAGAAGAGACAATACTGAGAGACCAACGCAGAAGCAGAGAGAGCGAGAACAATAGCCAGTGCAAGCTACGCAGAGCCCAACAGAGACAACGCAGAGGCTAGAGGGACTACGTCATCCACGTATAGGCTGCTGGAGTGACGCAGAGGGTCCTAGAGGCTGCGCAGTGCCTTAGAGGGCTGATGCAGAGGGTTCTGGGGTTGACGCAGGTCAGCAGAAGGCTGATGCAGAGGCCAAAAGGGCCAGCGATGAGCTTCAGTTGTGTCGGAGAGGGTTTTGTGGGATAGGTTTTCTGAGTACCTGTTTCCGGATATAGAGATATTGTTGCCGTGTATTTTTCTCTATCGAGTGAGCCGGTTAGGCACCCAATTATACTCAGATAGATTGCATAATAATATAACCCTCTGAATAGCTGCATCGGTTTTCCCGTATTGGGTTTTTCCGGTGACATTTGTCCAAAAATAACGGTGTCACTTGTGTGCTTGTTTTCTTTCAGTTGATGATCTGTAGATGTTGTGACTGTATTGTGTTTATTTTGGTATTTAATAGTATTAAATAACTTGTTTGAATTTAAACAAGTAGAAGAAATAAACCAGCAGAATACAAATTAATTTTCTAACGGATAGACTTAGAATATTTAACATGGTATCAGAGCGTGGTTGCAGATCACAGGAAAACTGAAGGCATCAACTTAGCAGAGCATTTGTAGCAGATTCAGCTGTCCCGAGTGACAAAGTTGATCCTTGCAGAAAGTGACAGAGGAAGGAATGACGTAGAGGGACTGCCTCCTCAGTTTGGGCCAGAGAGAGGGAGCACAGAGGATAAGGAGGGCAGAAACAGGCTCACGCAGAGCCACACAGAGGCTAGGTCGGCTGACGCAGTTGGCTGAGGGAGTTGTTTTGCTGGTGTTAGGATTGCGCAGAGCTAAGAGGCTCAATCCTTCAGTTGCTGGGGCATAGGAGGTTGTGGGTAGTTTGCGGAGCGAAGCTGGTGGGGTACTGTGGTTAGAACAGGGAAAGACCAAGGTAGAGGGAGTTGCTACCGAGGTGGATTTCTAGCCAAGGAATCCAGATCAGTGTTGCAGTTGCACAGACGATTGGAGAAGGGCAACTTGTTGGTTGGCAGAACGATTTCCAGGAGGGAAATCAGGGCTCAGAGGGAGTTTAGAAGAGATCTTCCAGACGGGAAGTAGAGAGACTTAGCAGGAGTCGAATCGAGAATTTCCAGATGGGAAGTAGAGAGACTCAGCAGGAGTCAAACCGAGAACTTCCGAGCGGGAAGTAGAGAGACTCGGAGGAGTCGACAGAAGAGCAACAAGATGGCCATGAATGGGCTAAGAGATCAGGACAGGCTGGACGGAGCGTCCAACTTTGTGGCAGAGAGGGTTTCATGGGACAGGTTTTCTGAATACCTGTTTCCAGATATAGAGGTATTGCTCCCATGTATTTTTCTCTATCAGGTGAGTCGGTTAGGCACCCAGTAGTCCTCAGATAGACTGCATAATAATATAACCCTCTGAACAGCTGCACCAGTTTTTCTCGCATTGGGTTTTTCTGGGGACATTTGTCCAAAAATGACGGTGTCACTTGTGTGCTTGTTTTCTTTCAGTTGATGATCTGTAGATGTTGTGACTGTATTGTGTTTATTTCGGTATTTAAATGTATTAAATAACTTGTTCGAATTTAAACAAGTAGAAGAAATAAACCAGCAGAATACAAATTAATTTTCTAACGGATAGACTTAGAAAATTCAACATCTTAGACTTTGCCTCCTTGAAAATTCCTCCCAAAATTCCCCCACTGCAATCATTTTCCCTTCTTTTTAGTCCTAGAGTCTCTCATTCCCTTGAGAAAATCGCTCTCTCAACAATAACAATGTAATGTGTCTTCATCCTCTCCCGTAGGTTCTCTTTATAATTTCTCTTAGTTACACGGGAACTGCTCCCGACACGTAGGGAACCCGTTTCAATGGTTCTTCCATTCCTAGCAGCTTTGGAACGGGAGGGAAGCATTCCATTTTCTTGAGGAATGGCAACGAGAGCGAGGTAACATTTCTGGAACTTGGAAGATGTTGATCATGGAACTTGGGAGCGTATTTTTCAGCATTCCCAGGTATGGGAATGACCACGTGTTCCCTGCCTATCGAGGAGTGTGTGGATGCTCCTTGACAAAGAGGAAACACGTGGCCGTTCCCACAATTGTGAATGTTGAAATGACAATAAATAGCGCGAAAACTAATCAGATTCTCCTCTTTGGTGCCAAAATTTTCCCTCAATTCTCCTTTGTTGGTGCGAAATCGACTTTCCCTCTGCTCCTAAACATCCATAAATTGGCTTGATTGGGCGTCATCATTCATTCGATCACTAAGGTGTGAGGCAGGTGAGAGCATTGTGACTGCGTATTTATGACTGTGCACTGTGTCTTGATCAAAGGAGAGCGACCTGTCATCTACGTGTTGTGTGCACTCAACACTATGTATTGTTGAGAGCCAGAGGAGAGAATATCTGTGTTCACCACTGTGAGGACCCAACGCAACTGCAGAAAGAGGCTTGTCGACGACCGCTTGAGGTATCATTCTTTTAAATGTTTGATTTTGTTATTTTTTTAATTAATTAAACTTGGAACATCATTGGTTTTATCCTGGCTACTTTTACTCTTACTTAGTGTGGTTTAATCCTCATTAGTAAAACCCGGCAACAGAGTCAAGCCAATGTTTAGTGTGGATAAATTCTATGCCATTATGCTTTCATGTTCTACCCCTCCTATATCTCTCGTTATATCGTTATTTTGTTCTGCCTTGCGTCTAGTTTCGTTCTGCCTCTACCTGCCTTCGTTCTTTGTATCGGAACATGCTCGTATAGAACTACCACCGGAACGAATGCATATAAACAACTACTTCGATATCTACAGGAACTAGCTACTGCCAGGACCTAATCCCACGCTACTTTACCTTGGCATTGCTTGCTACTTTACTTGGAAGAAGCAATGTCTTTATTGACTGAAGTTTCTAAATATTTTTGGCATAGTTCAAAAATTTCATGTAGTTGCTTCTCACTGTATATTAATATATTATATTAATTTCCCTTTGATTTGGTACTATTCAAGCAACACATGGACTGAATTGCTTGTTAAATATGCATTTTAGAAACAATGGAATATGGTGAGATTTGGAATTCTATACAATGATGGATATGGGCTTTGACTCTACAATAATTTATATGCAGAGAATTATGTCAGCAAGATATTCTATTTTGTTTTATTTCATCTTTTGTTTAGAGTTTGCACTGAAATTTAAGAACACTTATGAAGATTTCTATGGCTGGACAAGCTGTATGCAATTGATAACAATCTCATGCACGAGGTTTCAAGTCTCGGTAAAAAAAAGAAAGGTGATATTCACCCCTCATTATTGACTGATATTTCATTTTCATATTTTGGTTATGGTGTTTCCTCTGTCATGTCCCCATTTTTATTCTTCTTCATAGTACAACCAAGGTGGATTTCCAGGACAGGGGATGGTTAGGTTAGTGGAGTAGATTTATGTCATTAGGGGTCCCGATGGAGTTTTGAGGAGTTTTTATGGGATTTGATGGCATTCATTGGGCATATTCCATCATCAACACAATTTGCCTTTCGTTTTGTTGCATTCCGACAACTTTCAAAAATCAACATTATTACTGGGCATAACTTAATTAATTATGCTCAAGGTGGCATTCCGGGGAGATTAATTGATGGAACACCTCAGAGTAATAGCCCGTTGGAACCAGTACGGGAAGATCTACATGATGGGATTTTTGGATGTGAGTTTTAGTGACCTGAGGAGACATGGTGGCTAACTTACGCTTTTTCTGCATTAAAAAGAATATTTTAATTAAAATAAAAGAGGGAGAAGTGCTCCATGATTAAAATAATAATAAAATAGAAGGTTCTAGAGGGGTCCATCAGATCTATAAAAGAGGAGGAGGAGGCCATTGGAGGACAGCTTGGAGTTGATATTGTTTCTTGTATGAGAGGTTGAGAACATGGTTCTCTACTGCATTGGTAGCCCCAGGACGAAAGCCCTCAGGTGATTTAGAGAGATTGGGCGAGCACCCATCTTCCCTTGGTGAATCCATTCAGGGTTCACAGGTTGTAGTGTATTGATTTTTCAGTTTGTTTTGGAGGCCGATTTGTGGCGATACCGTAAATCTATTTGAGGCTAGCTTTTCATCTCAGCTACATGGGTTGTTTGTGCATGTAAAACTCCAACTTATCTAATATAATAAAGCTGAGAATTTTCTTGTTCAGTGTGTTTTGGATTGCAGTGCTCTGTTGTCTTTAATTTTACATGGCAATCTTCTGTGAAATGCATGATTAGTTTTATGTGAAGTGTCTGTTCCAAATTTTCTGCATTCGGGACATTACATCCTCTCACTTCAGAAATGAATTAATTTTGTTGCTGATGTTTTTGATCCTGACTGGGATTTGGAGAGAGACACCGGACGGTAATCGTGGTTCACTTTGATTCAAGTCGAATGTCATTAAGCATGAAATTTAAGAACACTTGTGTACCATTAATACTAAAATAATAGTAGGCTACCTCTAGTTGAATATGCTCTTTTAACAAAATTTCATTCATTGTACTTCAAGATATTCCTTGATTTCAATTTTCATTGGAATGGTCCTTGCCATACCATCAGAAAACTACCCTTGGGCATAATGATCAGAGATTCAGATGTGTTGGACTAGATATACAATTGTGTCTCTGTTCTACACAGGCCTTAGGCATGTAAATAACTATTAATCATTTATTTTGCTGCAACAAGGGTTGGCATTTTCCGCATAGATCTACATTAGGTTTGGATTAAAAGTTCCTGACTCAGAAGTTTCTTTTTAATTTGTTGACCTTTTAAAAGTTCCCTCTCAGATTATTCTCTTGTGCACTCATGTTTTTTAAAGTTTCTCATGGATTTGGGAGGTATGGAATCTGTTTGTAGGTTCAATGCTTGGTAAGTTTATCATTGTAAATTTATATATAAAATTATGATATATATAACACTGCCCAAATGTCTTAGTTCCAAATTCTTTCAGAGTTTTTAGTTTTAATAATTTTATTTTATTAAATGTAAAAGTTAAAATGTTGTAATTTTTAATTAATTTTTATTTTAAGTTTTTTAAATTTTTATTATCATAACTAACCAGAAAACTGATTTTATTTGAAGTTTTTTTAAATTTTATTTATCATACTAACCAGAACACTGATTTTATTTGAAGTTTTTTAAAAAAATTTATTTATCATACTGAATTTTATTGATTCATGTGTAGTGGCAGAGATTTTAAATAATTCTGATTATAGGTAGTACTTTTTAAAAAGTCTATTTTACATAAATTATTAAATCAATTATTAGTTAATAATTTTAATTTAAATCAATAATTAGTAAATTAATTTTAATTTAAAACCAATAATTAGTTAATTAATTTTAATTTAAAACCAATAATTAGTTAATCAATTTGAAATTAATACTATATTAAAAGAACATTATTGATTCTTAAATGTTCAAATATCAATATTATGAAATTCTCATTTTATTTTGATAATTTGGAAAAAAAATATTTAATATTATATGTTGCTATTTCATTCATGATTTAAACATGCCAACAGTTGTAAATTTTGTTTAAGAAGCAATATTGAATATTTAATGTGCATTGTTCACACTCTTAATTTTTTTTAAGATCTTAATTTTTCATTTCTCATTGTACATTTTGCTTATAATGTGTTTTTTGTTCCTTGTATTAATCAGGGAAATCATTGAGGGTGGTAGTTCAATACCAACTAGCAGACATGAAAATACTTCTCTTCCTCCAATTCCAAGAGGCCAAGTCCAACAAAGCACAAACCCCAAGAAACCCTTGTTAAAGTTTGTGAAGAAAATTACTAAAAACAAGAAAAATAATAGTGGTGGTTGTGAAGAATGGATGTGAATTGTGCACATTGTGTAACCATGTGTTTAAAGAAAGCTACACTAGGGTGTGACATCATCTTCTATCCCTATCTAGTGATGGGTAAAGATGGTTGTACATGTACTATTGAGAAAAGGATGGAGTTGACAAAGCTTCACATGGATGCCCTAGGATCCAATGTAATGAACTTGGACAATGATTGTACTTTTAAAGTACCTAGATCTTCTTCCCATGATATGGAAGATTCGGTGAATCAAAATTCATCAAACCAATTTGAGTCTATGGGGGGGTCTACTTCTGGGAGGAGTAAGAGGCTTGCTAGTTTTGCTATTGAACAAATTTCTAAAATCCACAATATATTACATAGGGATGAGGTTGATGATATGCTATTACTGATTTTTTTTTTTTTTTTTTTTTTTTTAATGGAAAATGAAATTTCATTTAATGCTACCCGTTCTCCACATTACAAAGAAATGGTGCAAAAATTCATAGTTGTCGGGCTAGGATATGCATATGCACCCCCAAAATACAACAAAATGAGGACATCATTGTTAGATAAGGGGGTGACAAGAATGCAGGGGCTTATGGCCCCCCTTAAACAATCTTGGATTTATTCAAGATGTTCAATAGTCATGGATGGTTGGACAAACATTCAACAAAGGCCATTGTTGAATATTATTGTTACATCTCCAATTGAGCCCTATTTTTTAAGAGCAATTGATTGTAGTGGGAAACTAAAGGATGCTACTTTCATGTTTGAAGTGTTGAAAGAAGCAATTGATGAGATTTTTCTTTCAAATGTAGTACATGTAATTACAGATGCAACACTTGTTTGCAAAGCAATGAGTTTGATGGTCAAAGTTGATATAGGCATTTAAAGGATGCTACCTTCATGTTTGAAGTATTGAAAGAAGCAATTGATGAACTTTGTCCTTCAATGTAGTACATGTAATCACAAATGCAACCCCTGTTTGCAAAGCAGTGGGTTTGGTGGTCAAAGTTGATATAGGCATATCTTTTGGACTCCTTGTTGTATATAGGCCTTGAACAATGTCCTCAAATACATTGGCAAAATATCTTGGATTGCAAAACTCATTTCATATGCAAGAGATGCACAAATGTACATTTGCAACACCATGCCTCTTTAGCAATCTATAGGATGTATTCAAGGAAGAGGATTTTAAAACCTGCAAAAACAAGATATGCTACATACTTTATTCTTCTTCACTTCTTTTATCTTCATGTGAATATGCTCTTGAAGTGGTGCCATTGATCTGATCATGTGTTGGATGCTGATAGGAACCAATGTCAAATGGAGAACTGTTCTGAAAAAGAACCAGTTCAATATGTTGATTCCTTTGCTGTAGTTCATCTCACTGGAGCTGTGACTCAAGTTGAAGAAACTCGATCTTGTCTTGTGCATCTTGTAAACAGGTTCAAATATCTATGAGAGTGGCTTTGCTAATTTTGACTGTATCATCAATAGTAGAGAGTATTAGAGTATTCAATAACTCTAATACTTCATCAATTCGTGTTGTTTTTATCAATAATTCAGACTAAAAAAATGAAAGGTGTCGGCTTTAACCGATTGCTAGTGAAGGATGCACTTTTGAGTCTTATTACTTTGATAGTAATAGCTAGCTCCAATCCTGGAAATTCAGAGGTAAATGAAATCTTCTTAAAAACGAAATTTAATCCTTCTGCTATCACTATGTTGCAAACAAACGTTTTAGTGCCAATGGAAATCCAAAATAATTAGGCTACAAAAAGGTGCAATGGCTGCCCTGCTAACAAATCAATAACAAGCCGAGCGAACAAATAGTGAGTGCCTCTCCATGGATTAATCTTTTAGGTCCTTATTGGAATCCCATAAATTAGCATATGAATATGCCACCAAATATTTCAAATCAATTCATTTTTCACCATCAGCTCAATTATTTAACTTTTTTTTGTCAATCTAAATAAAAGAACACTACCTAGCACATGCATTTTTTTTGTTTGTTTGTTTCCGAAGAAACAATCGTAATTTTCATTAAGGATATGAAAATTACATTTTGTATGTACCTAAAGCACTTGATAAAAAGGTCCGAATCGGGAAACAAAACTATAAAGATCCATCATATTGAGCTCAAAAGATAATGAGAACTAACAAAAACTATCAAAAAATAGCCTTGAAAGGCAGCTAGCCAAGTATAAATTTACACATTGTGCAAGCTATTTATAATCTACATCACTGATGCATGTCTGTTGCTTGCTTTTCTCTAGACTATTAATGAATTGATCTTGCTCTATTGAAATCCATCTGGTCAAACAAACTGCATTTGTAAAAGCCATCGATCAAACTTGGGACTAAGGAAAAGCAAGACAACCAAATGGATGCAACAAATCCAACTTTGTGATCATCTTTCTTTTTATCATCTTCTTTATCCTCCTCACCTTCATCTTTGAGTTGCATTTATCACCCACTGTAATTTTTCCTCTTAGGGTCTTAGTGGTTCTTGCTTAAGCCCCTTATTGACATGTCTAGTCTCATTGATGTTCTTGGAGACTGCTTATTCTTTAAGAATGTGGACAGGCAGACAAGCACATTAAGGGATCAACTTGCTGCCATATCACTAGCTTTGGAGGGACTAAGATAGAAAAAGAAAGAGAGGGTCACACATATTTTCCCTAGCTAGGAATGGTGGTCGTTGTTAGGCGTGATAAACAACCTAACATTCAATTGTTAATCTGGGAGTTTGTAAACTTCGAGGTGCAACACTGAAAATACTAGAGAAGGACTTCAACAACCTATAAAATAAAACCCTAATCTGTCCTACAAACAACACTTATTATCCACTCCAATCTTGCAATCAAAGGCATTCATTAAAAGTGAAACCCTAATTATTGCAACACCAAACCTGCAATTTTCCAGCGATTGTAAGCAAACCCAACAACTAAAGACAAACCCTAATTACAAAAAATTGAAATGCAAAACCCTAACGATTGAAAAACAAATCTTGATTATTAATCAACTTGGATTGTTGGAACTCTGAGCATTGACCTCCAATGAGCAATTCAAATGCAAAGGTTGTCTTAGTGAATTAAAGGACATATGTGCAAAACCCCTAAACAACTCACACATCTTATGCAGTACAAACTTCCCAAAATAAGACTCCATTTTGGATCTGTCGAGGCATTAAAAGAATGGAATTAAATTTGTTTATAGCATCACTATTCTAGCCGAGTGGATCATCCATGTAATCAAATTATAAAAAATATTCACTCAAGTCCAATGCTCAAATTACAAATTTCAGGTCATTACAAGCCAAGTTGCCAACACCCATAAAGATAACATAAAGGAAGATGTCACCACAGGTTGCTTATCAAGAGATTTAGAATAATTTAATCTGAACATCATTGATCCAAACAATATAAACCATGTTTTGATATAGGCAGGAAGAGTATAAAGTTCACTGCAAAATTTATATACAAAGGCGAATATTTGCAAGGGTTTTAAATTTAGAGCACCCCAAAATAGTTTTACATATGAGTTCTTTTCAAAAATTGATTTCAACTTGTAATGCGTTGGACCAAAATTAAGATATAGTGTGCTCTGGCATAATTCTAGATCATAACTTTGTAAATGTGTGGTGCAGCGTTCTAATCATTGAAAAATCCTTTTTAAATAGGTTCCTACGTATGTCTTCCCTAGATCAAGTCTCGTTAAAAATGAATCAACTCAAAGTTGCGGGGGAGCGCTCCCCCCCCTCGCTCCCGCTCCCAATCCGCGCTCCGGGCGGGAGTGGGTTGGGAGCGCGCTTCCTGCCAAAATCGGGAACGATATCGGGAGCGTCGCTCCCGATCGCTCCCGGACTTTAAATTTTCGCTCCGGGAACGATTCGGCTGACGACGGGAGTGATCCGACGGAAAAAAAAAATCGCGGACGCCAAAAATATCAAATTTTAAAAAATAATTTATGTTTTAAAAACACAATGGGGCAAAAAATATTTCATTATCACTTGAATGAGAGCAAGAGCAAAGGAGCGAGGAGAAGCGAGGAGCAAGTGCCGAGGAGCAAGGAGCAAGCCTGCAAAGAGGTAAGTAACCTAGTAATTTAGTTAGTTTAATGTAGTTAGGTAGTAATTTAGTTAGTTTAATTTAGTTTATTTAGTTTATTAACTATATTTAGTAAAAAAATTATGAATCTAAATTAAATTAATAAATTAAATTAATTAATCTAAATAAATTAAATTAATTTGCAGATTCAAAAGCCTACAAATACCAAACATCATGGACCTGGCTATATTTCTTGGCATTTTCCTCTTTTTGGTCCCCTTTATGGTTATTATGGTGCTGGAGAGTAGGAAACGGAGGGGCCAAAATGAAGAGGGGGTGAGGAAGCTGGAGAAAGTGGATTTTATGAAAACCTCAGTGAGGAGCTGGAGAAGGGTGAACATGACTCTCAAAAAACTAAACAAGACCAAACCCCATTGTGGAAATATGTTAACAGGCTTGAAGCAGGGAGGGGGTGGAACCACTAAATTTCATTGCCCCCATTGCAACAATGATTACACAGGTTCATACACCTGTGCCAGAAAACACGTTTGCGGGAAAAGGCCATGGGATGGAGACAAACAAATAGGAATCAAAACTTGTCCAGCGGTGTCAGCAACAGATAGAGCCAAATACATAAGGGAAAAGGAGGAAGCCCAATACAAATAAAAAAAATCAAGGGGTTTCTTTGAACCAAGCTCACAATCACAAGCACAAAGAACTCCTTCAACATCCTCCCAAGGCAGTGGATATGGAGACACAGAGTCATCAGCTTTAAGGTGTAGAACCATATTAGGTTTCCTTGATGAGGGGTGTAGGAATGATGTGGATTCAAAGGTTTACAGGTTTCTCTATGCATGTGGGATACCATTCAATGTTCTTCGCTCACCTTATTGGCACGAAATGGTTTCGGCCATAAATGATGCCCCTAAAGGATACAAGAGCCCTGGGCATGACAAGGCAAGAACTGTTGGCCTTGATAATGAAAAAGCAAAAATATCACATTCTTTGAATAGAATGACAAGTGCTTGGACTGAGCATGGGGTGTC
>APFE030574669.1:0-10030 GCA_000404065.3 Pinus taeda
CCTGCAAAAACTGAGCTCAATCCCCGCACCCTGAATTGCACTCCCTCCAATTGCCACCAAAAAACCCAAAAACTTTAAATCAAACCCTCTTATCAGTTTACTAGACTAAAATCCTTGTTCCTAATTGTTCAAACTCATCCTATTGAAAAATCCACCGAGTTTGACCCGAGAGAGCCTTCTCATACCTCGTAGGGCTAGCTACGAGGTGAAATGGTTTGATGTAGCTTTGAGGTTTGTCTATCTCAGCCTAGGTGAAATCTCAAGTGCTAATAGATTCTACCAGTTATAATAATAACAATATGAGGACTACATGGTAACAACAATATAATAAGGGGTTGTACTAATAACAATAAGGGGTTACACTAGTAGTATAGGGACCTAACATTCAGTATCACTTTGCGAGGGATATGGTTGAGGAAAAAAAGGTGTTGTTGTTAAAGATCGACACTATGAAGAATATCATGGAAAATTTTAGGGGCTAATGTTCGCCCAATGGGCTAATTTTCCATGATTTTTCCAAAAAACGATTCGCCAATTTCCAATTTTTATAAAAGATATTTCGCCCAAATTTTAGAATATAAAATTATTTTACCTTAAAAATCACCAACATTATATAGTGGCTATATGATAAATGATTGTAAATTTGAATAATTTTACAAATATATCATTGAAAAATTTATAGTTTGCATATTAGGGATTAGTGAGATTCGCCAATGTTTCTAAACTTCAAGAAAATTTTCCATCCTTAAAATTTTCCTTGAATATTATAGATGGATTGACAAATTTTGTGAGAACTAAGAAGTTCTCTTGGTGTAGAGAAACAATGGGCATTTCAGGGCTCGATCAATGACTAAGCCCTCATGTGGAAATGAAAAAACCAATGGGAGAATGCTGGGTTGTGTTATATTCTTTCCACAACTACCCCATGCGTGAGGGGTTCACAAGGGGGTGATATCTCCCCTGCATGGGGTTCAGGACTGTGTCATGGGAAATTTTTTTTGGACGCTATATTAGGCGGCTGAACCTACCTATGGTTTTGTGCATGGATTTCTCACATGGTTTTGGCACGATGGTTTTCTGTCCATGGTATTTTGTAGATCCGGTCACGGGAAATACAGTTATATTCTAATCCAGGGTTAATGGATTGGGTTTTATGGATGATTCGTCATGTATATATATGTATTGTAACATTGAAAAGAATATAACAAAAAATCAATATGGTAGTCCTGGTTTTAGGATCCAGTGGCAAACCTCTGTGTATATATGTTTCTTATTTTGTTCTCTTGCCATTGTTTATTTTCTATATTTAGAATTCACATGCAGGTAATTTATGTACGGGATTAAAACCTACATGTTATGTGTGTTATGTTGGTTCTACTTTGTTAACAGTTACATCGGGAGTTGAATCATATCATATGAACTCTTTATCACATTTTTATCCAGGTTGATCAGTTACTTGGGTAGATGTGGGAGGAGGGTGTTACAGAAATGGGCCCTTTGGGTGCCCAAAATTGTTGAATCCACCTGCCATGTTTCCTCCCCTTATTGGTTGATGCTAATGTCACTATCCTCCATTATCTGGGCCAATCACGGGCTCCCACATGTACTCTTTGAGGAGAGATATAAAGTCCTTTGAGGCCATGTTTTTTGACCATTTCCTTTGTTATTTAATTTTCTCAAAAACTATTGGGTTCAAGTCATTTTTCTTCGAAATCACTCTTGAGCGGATTATGGTTCTAGGAGTAGTGTCCGTAAAGTAGCTCTTCACCTTGATTTGCGTGATCAACTGTGTGGTAAACCACTTCCATGACCACAAAGCCCATTTAAATGGTTGTCTCTAGTGCCCTCTAAAATATCTCACATGGCATGACCCTTTCCTCTCGACACTTACCTACCCCACACAATTTTCTGGGCTACCGCTTCTGGAATAACCTATACTATGGGTTGCACTACTTGCTCCCCATTGGAAAACGCTTAGTTTTCATGTCACAACGAAAACCACCTGGTCACTTAGCCTTAGGAACCATTAGCCAACTTACGGGGTGAACCTGCCATGCTACCACTATCGGGATGACATCATCTTGGTCCTCCTCTTCCCAGTCGTTTAGACATGGGTACCAATAATATTTCACCCGAAAGTATCTACTGGCTAGGATCTGCTTATGGTCCAACCCGTTGCTACCACATCCACCCAGAGCTCTTACTTAGAGGCTCCACCTGTCTTGGCACCAAGTTTGGTACTTGCGCCAAATTTAGCTATGCGCTAAAGAATCTAGCCATTTTTAACACTGCTATGAAGGCCTTGGGGTTACCAAAATTTGATTGGATATATATTTTAGTCGAGGAGGCCTTTTCAAGAATTCGATATACCATTGGAAATATCTTTCATAGCTCCATCCATATTGGTGACTTACACCTACATATAAGATGATCTGGTGCTCCAAAATGGCCTCTAGGACCACTATATTGATTCTGATAATTTTCCCTTCTTGTGTACTAGATACCTAGTCCTTGAGATTTTCCTTTGACACTGTGCCTCCTGCTACCACCTGCCATCAGTGAAAACTTAGTTTCCATCACCTAATTTCCATTAATGACAACATATCTCAAGAATCTCCTCCTTTGGAATTGATGGAAACACCACAATAAAAATAAAAACATCTTTTGGTATTCTAGGAGCACCCTTAGTAAATGATGAGTGTTGCTCCCCATGAGATAAACTTATGTTGGTGTAGTACTACTTTTGTGCTAGCTCTGGCTTTATTACCATATTTCACACTATATTTTGTTTGATAACTATATCACTCCCCCTTTAAACTCAATTTCAGAAGACACAGGCATGCTCCCCTTGTCACCATACTTTTTCTATCATGTTGATCCTTGTGGACCTGGAAGCTTCACCATTATATGCTGAAAAATATATCAGTTGGCTTGATTCCTCTTGGAGGAGGAGTTACTGAAGGGAGGCAAAAGATATGACCCCCAATCTTGGCCTCAAGTATTCAAATTGTTCTCTAATGAGTGGCTTTGTAAATGTATCAACAACTTGTTCTTTTGTGGGAACATATCACGCTTCACAATCTGGGATGCAACCTGCATCCTCAAGAAATGATACTTGATGGGGATATGCTTGGTTTGAGAGTGAAAGACTGGATTCTTTGACATGTTGATTACACTTGTGTTCTCACAAATAATGGGGATCGGCTGATCATAAATTTTTTTTACATCTTGCAAAGTTTGCTTCATCCATAGAAGTTGAGAATAATAGGATGCTATTGTGATATGTTATGTTTTAGTTGTAGATAATGAAATAGAATCTTGCTTCTTGCTCAACCATGACACTAGACAATCTCCAAGAAATACATCACCACCACTTGTGTTCTTTCTATCATCCATATCACCTTCATAATCAACATTAGTATAAACAATAAATGAAAAATCATTCCCTCTTAGGTACCACAGTCCATAGTCCATTGTTGCTCTGATATATAATAATTATTTTGGCTGCTAATAGATGGCTTTGTCTCATAGTTTCTTGAAATGTACCAAATATAGCAAAAACTTACATGATGCCTGGCCTTGAAGTTGTCCAATATAAAATTCTACCAGTGATGGATCTATATAATGTCTGGTCCACTGCTGATGTCTCATCCATCTTGCTAAGCTTGCAACCTGTCACCATAGGAGTGCCAACTAAGGAGCATTCTTCCATGCCAAATTTCTTTAACAGTTACTTGAGATACTTGCCTTGAGAAATAAAAATGCCTCTAGGGGTATACGCTACCTTCAACCTAAGGAAACATGATAGCTTTCCAAGCACGAACATCTCAAATTCTACCTTTATATAAGCTAGAAATTCATTGGTTAGCAAATTTGAATAAGTAGAAAAGATGATATCATCAACATATACTAACACTACAATGAGTTTGTTGTCTTTTGTTTTGACATAGATATTTTTGTTAGTTTCTCCTCTTTTAAATCCACACTTGAGCAGGTGGATCTAGCTTTGCATACCAAGCCCTAGGGGCTTTCACAATTCCAAACAATGCCTTCCTATGTTTGCAAACATATTCTAGTTTCTCTATCAACTTAAAACCTTTTGGCTACTCTATATAAAGTTCCTCTTCTAACTCTCCATTGAGGAAAGTCACTTTGACATCCATTTGATAAATTTTATATTTTTTTAAAATAGGAAAATGCCAAAAACATTCTGATTGCTTCTAATATGGAAACAAGATCAAAAGTTTCATCATATTTTAATCCATCTATTTGAGCATAGCCTTTGCACGCCATCCTAGAGTTCTTTCTTATCACTTCTCCATGTTCATTCAACTTATTCCAGAATACCCACTTTGTGCCAATGACATTCTTATTTGTGGGTATTAGAACAAGTTCTCAAGTCTAATTTGCCTCTATCTAGTCCAGTTCTGTATTCATGGACTTTAGTCGATATTGATCTTGACTGGCTTGAACAATATTCTTTGGTTCCTCCATGGACAATGGTGCAACATGTTCCTGTGTGAGGAAATCCTGCAACATCCTTGTCTTCACTCCAAAATTTAATTCTCCAACAATATTATCAAGTAGATGGTTTTTTTGTACATACCTTGTGGAATCTTTGGCTTGAGGACTTGAGGGTTCTCCCTCACTTTCTTTTGCGGTAGCCTCATCATTCTCATCGCCAATGCTTATTGATTCATTAATGTCTCTTTTTTCGATTTATTTCACCTCTTGATCATTGTGCTCCTCTACCTTTACATTGATGCAACCAATTATTATCTTGATGACTTTATTGTAACATTTGTAACCCTTTTTGTTATGTGAATAACCCATAAAAATGACTTCATCTGCTCTGGCATAACATTTCCAAATTTTTTCATCATTTCTTTTGATGTAGCATCTATTGCCAAAAACATCCAAGTGTTTGATTGCTACTATTTTATCACAACACATCTCATAAGGAGTTTTATCACTATTCATTCTAGAATGATCCTTTTTGAGAATAAACACTATTTTATGAGTTTCCTTTGCCCAAAACTTCTGTTGAAGATTCCTTTCTATCATCATTTCTCTGGCTAACTGCTACACTAATCTCTTTGCTATTTATGCAACACCATTTTGATAGGGAGTCTCTGCTATGGTAAACAATCTCTTGATGTCATTTGTTTTATAAAATTCCTCAAATTCCTTTGAAGTGAACTCACCCCCATTACCTAACTTGATGCTTTTGATTTTGTGATATGTTTCATTCTCAGCCATGGATTTGAACTCTTTGAACCTATCAAAGGTTTCATGTTTTTCGATAAGGAAACCCATATCATTCTATTGAAATCACTAATTATCAGCACGATGTATAACTTACCTATGGGTTACTACATTCTGGATGGTCTATACAAGTCCATGTGCACCAGCTGTAATTGTTTTGATGATCAGTTATCCTTTCCCTTGAAAGGAACTCGAGCTTTGTTTCCTTATTGGCATGATTTCCAAATAATGTTCTCTCATTTTGAAAGCTTGGGCAAGTCCTTAACAACATTGTTCCTACTCATTTTGACAATCTATTCAAAGTTCAGGTTTCTAAGTCTTTTGTTCCATAGCTAGCTCTCATCAATCTTTGAAAAGCAACACTTTTCTGTCTTCTCTTTGAGCACATAGACATTGTTGTATGTTCTTACAACATCAAAAACTGTTTCTCTTGTACATGTGCACTTGATTTGACAATTTTTTGTTTTTTAAATCATATCATAGCCTTTATCACACATCTGAGACCCACTCAATAGATTATTTTTAAGCACATCCACATATAAAACGTCATTAGCTTTTCATTTTCCATTTAAGAGATTGAACACTCATTTTGAAATTATTTTTCCTAGAGAATTGTTACCAATGGTCACATTACCTTTGTCAATAGGATTCGTAGTGAGAAACTTGCTTCTATCTCCTATCGTGTGCTTGGAATAGCCATTGCCTACATACTAATGGCTACCATTGTGAGCATACAAGGCAATGTCACATTTCCCTGATTTCCCTTTCTCTTTCCAAACTTTGGGATTCTGTTTAATTTGCTCAATAATTGGCTTTTTCTTCTTTTCTTTAAGAATTCAATTAACTGTTATATGCCCAAAATTTTCACATTCAAAACATCTCACTTGATAATTTATGGGAGCAAAGGAATTATTATACCTGGATCGACTTCTTCTCTATTGAATTCTTCTCTTGGGTTTGAGTTGTCTGTAAGAGAGATTAACTATGAAGTTTGTTGCTCTGTCGCCATAATTGGTGCATGTGAAACAATACCCTAGGAATATATCATTGTACCTCGATGGTTACCATCTTCGCGCTGAGAAAAGTTTTGGGCAGTTCACTTTGCATGGGAAGCATACTCCCTTTGCTACTCTTAATTTTGATTTTGCTAAGTATGTGTCTCTTGCTATCGTGTAGTTCTTTCTTTTTGTGGAACAGAGGTAATTTCCTTTTTACCCTATAATTCAGCTGTTGCATTCGAATCAACATCAAAACAAAGACCAATTTGGTCTTTGGAGATGCATTGAGCCTACAGAATTTCATTTAAATTTTAGTTCCTTTGCTTAATTTTTTATTGAATATGAGTCATCTTTTGGCCTTATCCAACTCCTTTCTCAACAACACAATCTCCTTTAATCTTCTCACATGTTTGAGCCTTTTCAATCAACTGTTGGTTCAAGGTTTCTTGGATTTTCTTACCTTCTTCTAATTGTAGATATAATGGTTCAACAACATCAACCTTTTCCTTTATAAAACACTCTTTTTGGGTTTTGTTTTTTTTTCTCAGCCTCTCTATTTCTGCTATAGCACTTACCATCTCTCCCTCAAGGTCGAATTGTCCCTCTTCATTATTCAAGCTAATAGCCTTAACTTGCATATTTTCAATGGATATCAAGATGAATTCCTTAGGGATATCATCATCTTTGTTCTCATGTGAGGATAGGTTGTGCTCGCTTTCAGAGGAACTCTCATCTTGAGAATAGAAAACCTCTCTTCTTGGCCTTCTATATGTCCTTTTGAACCTTCTTAAATTTTTCATTAGGATCATAGTCATTTTTCTTCTTTTCATGACACTTTCGTACGTAATGAGCAACTTAGTCACAGTTACAAAATTTAAAGGGAAAGTTACCTTTTTTACTTTGTTAAGCCTCCTCACAAAGTTAGCTTCTTCTTCATTTAATTCACAACATCTCTCAGCATGCTCATCCTTGCAGTTATTTTCTACTTTCAAGGTTGATTATTTGGCTGCATATTTTCCTTTAGAACTCATCATCTCATACATAGTGAGTATTCCAAGGACTTTATCTAGAGTGAGAGTGTTCATATTTTCCATTTATTCAACGATTGACACCTTGGGATTAAACCTATGAGGAAGAGATCTCAACACTTTTTGAACTACTAACTCTTCATCTAGGTTCTCCTCAAGCCCTCTAATGGCGTTCACAACTTCATCAACTCTTTGAAAATAATTTGCAATAGCTTCATCATCATGCATGCTCAATGATTCAAATTTGATCCTAAAGCCTTAGAGTGTAGATTTTCTTGACCTTATTGTCTCCTTCATAGTCATTGCTCATCTTGTTTGATATTTGTTTGGAAGAGTTGCAATCAATCACCTTGACAAGTTCTGATTTAGGTAGGCCAACAAGCATGGAATGTATTGCTTTAGCATCGCATGTGAACTCAAAATTTTCATCTTTGGTAACCAATGTTGGAGGTATTTGATATTCTTCTATGATAGTATCCCATACATCAGCTCCAAGTGATTGAATGTAGGTTTTCATCCACACTTTCCAAAACACGTAGTTTGTTCCATTGAACATAGGTGCCTTATTTAGAAATCCTCCTTCCTGGTTTACCATGGTCCTTGATCTTTCTTCCAATTTTTATATTGATTAGAGATAACCTTGATCTAATACCAATTATTGGAAACCGGGACAATACTGAGAGGGGGTGAATCGATATTGTAGAAATTTTACCAATTCAATTTATTTTTTTACTTTACATGAAAATAATAAGACAATCAAGAGAAAATTCAGCAATAAATATGACAAATAGTTAATTCAATAATAAATGGAACATTCAAGGAGAAAATAACTCCAAACACTGCTTCTCCAGTTTATTAATAGGGAAATATACAACTTGCAAATGCAATGTTTTTCTTACAACCAGTAGGAGCCTAGAACTTCCTAATTTATCAGCTACAAATGAATAGAGCTACAACCCAAATTATTCTCTAGAACCCACTGGAAGGAGAACCAAACCCTAATCAGTAAGATATAACTTTCTTTAGACACTCACTATTCCATTTTTCATCCATTTTCACACTAGGATCAAAGACTTCCTTCTCTCCTTTCAAAACAAAAAAAATTATCTCAGACACTTCTCACAAACTCCTGCAACAATCACCATACAAACACCTAGTTGCACCATAAACTTTGTCTCAAAAACAATTGTCCTCATTCTGCTTGATTAGGTTTGCTTTTATGGATTTTTCTTTTTGCTAACGTTCGATTTGTTTATTTTTGAATTTGTGTATAAAGCCTTATCCTTTGCCTTTTCCCTATCCTCTTCTATCCTCTTGGACTGTGTTTGCTTCTCTAGGATTCATCCCTAAGTTAAACAGATTTTAAATTCCTTTTTACTACTTAAACTAAGTTTTTTCTGCATTCTAGACTTTTTACAAAATTTAGTAATACACCTGTTATTTTTATGTGCGGTTAATTTGGATTAACTACTAATTCCACTGCCAAAATTGAAAAATATGTTATTTTTCCTTTAAATCCCTTTTCTCTCGACCTTTTACCTATTTTGGATCCATAAGACTAGTCTTCATGACCACGACCTAATGCGTTGGGCACTAAGCCCATTTGAGCCCTACACGAGCCCATTTTCTTTGCCAATGGTTATGTGACATTGGTTCCACCTCTACGTGATGCAACCAAGTACTAACCCAAATGTAAAAAAGTAGTTGTGGCAAGAACCTTTGTCACTCTTTCTAACATTTTTTCCCATGGTATTTACCTATGGAATAGAGCCAAGTGTGGGATATTAGCCTGTAACTTCCTTCCTCCCAGTGCATTGAGTTTGTGTACCATTTTGAACTCATCAGGTTCAAACCTTCGGGTTAACGTTGTTGTCACTTGTCATATCCTCTGTTATAGCTTCAAATCTCACTATTATGGTTTTTGATGCTGCATTCATGGCCTAGGGCAACCCCTCCTTCCAGACCTGGTCCAAAATCTAAAAAACATTGTTTTATTCCCTGTACGCGACATTGCCCTGAGTTAAACGCATGTATACGCGGGTTCATATATACCCAACCCGCGTATATCTATTAAAACACTTAAAAAATTATAAAACTCCTTATTTTCGGGCGGAGATCGCGGTTTTTACCTGTTGATCACCTGTTAGTTCCCGTGGCCTCAACTATCCCCATCCAATTCCTAACTAAAAAACTACTTTGGAATTGGTATAAAATGACACCAAAGGGAAGGCCTAAAGAAGGAGAGAGTATAGAGAAAGGTTATTATACTGAGATTTCCCCCTGATCAGGTCTGAAGACCCTTGTGCCTTCTGCACTTCCCCCATTTTGTACAGGAAACCCTTGTTTCCTTGTGATTGGATGTTCATCCCTTAGTTATGACATCTTGGAGTGAGTATTTGAAGGAGACCTACTAGAGGCTTGAGGCAGGACGGATCCAGAAGGAGGCTGAGCTTTGAGCCTGCAGAAGTGGTTCAAGTGATATTGCTCTTTTTTTGTACTATTCTATTTGTCTAATAAAGAAACACGTCTTGTTCCCGATATGCTTCTTTCTTTATGTTAATGATGTTCATGTTTGAATTTCATGTATGAATGGATGTCTAAAAGTTTATAACTAGCTCCTTTCTTGTATAACATAAAGATGATTTTCATATAAATCTTTGTCCATATACTGCTGCATTCTTTGGAATTGTTGGTTTTGCAGGGCAAAGGAGCGGAAGGGACGTGAAGAAGGGTTTGAAC
>APFE030574676.1:0-12496 GCA_000404065.3 Pinus taeda
ATATGCATTATATCTTAAGGATCAATGGTTGCAATTTCAAATTAACACACTAGCCTAAAGGGGCACCATTCCATTCCAGAACTACAATTAGTTCATGTATTTGTGTGACAGTAGCTTAGCAGAAGACAAGGCCAAGATAGCAGAATTCTATTTACACAACTTGGCACTTCCAAACATGAACCTATGGGACCCCAATGCAGCATTGGGAGTTGTGCAACTAATGGCCATGGCCTCTTGGTTAAACCATGAGGAAAAGAGGGCAGAGAAATTCGGGAAGTTATGGACAGGGAGCTAAGTGAGCCACTCATGATTGGAGTAGAACCAGAAGATCCCTCAACTTTAGTGTATGTCCATCAGCACCTAGCCAACAACCCTCAGGTTCTCCCAGATTACATTGAAAGACAATCTCAGGCCATCACACACTTTGAGGACATGGAGAGACTGTTGGGTGATAATTGCATACATGATTGCATCAGGAGATGGGACACCTTGTCCCACAGTCTGAAAATGAGGGAGTACCACTCCCCAACCAAGATGCGGGAGGCTTTAGCTAGAGTACCTCTCTACAAACAGTCAATGAAAAATCTACAGGCCAGCTGGATTGGCCTAAAATTCAGTCCTCCATTGCTTTTGGGACTGCTGGAAGGGGTCAAAGAAGAAGAAGAACATAGGCAGTGGGAGGAAGTAGAGAGAAAAGCAGGGTTCCATGACCGAGAGGAGGACATCACCTCGAAAGCTTGGGATGTTAGGGAGGCAGTCCAAGCAATCAAAGATGATGAGCTGGATTATTTGCTCAGAGGATGAGCAACACATTTAGCAGGAGGGTGATGATTAGCCCCAAAAATGGGTAACTTATTGGGCTCATTTTGCCTATTATTCTCGATCAATCCACCATTCTTCATAGTTTTACGCATGATTTTGAATATATTTATGTTAATTGAATGGATGAGAATAGTCACTTGACCACAAAGTCTAATACGTGATTATTGCAGTTTTTGGACATCTTTTGGACCAAGGTTAAGCATTTATGAGTTAGTTGACAGCCAAATACAAAGGAACAAGACTGAGGATTCGTAGGAAGGGTGTCTCCAGCACTAAATGACCCCTTCCTAAAGTTCCCCACCATCAGCTCAGAGTTCAACAACCCACCAAAGATGATTTCAAGGGGTAGTCGAATAGTTTTTGTGAAGTGGCTGATTAAATGCAGCCTCGAGCAACCAAGCCCCTAAAGTTAAGGAGGGCTGTTGGGAGTCCTTGTAGTGCATAAGTAAGTAGGCTTTGAGCCTTCGTAGGTTATCTCTTGAACAGTTATTTTTCACACTTTAGTTCTGCTCTACCTTTTAGCTCATTTTCGAGCTCTTGCTGTAAACATTTTTGTGACATGATTATTTTTTGAGTAATGGAGATAAATTTCACTTTGCACCAGCTCTCAGATTTTCTTAGGAGGTTGTAGCTCTTGGGGTTGGGCCCAACCCAAGTGCCAGTACCTCCTTTGTGTACTTTTATGTGTTTTTGCTGCATTCCTAGAGTAATTTCTGCTATTTAGATTAAAATCTTGCTTTGTTACTTAGATCATTTTTGATGATTAGAATAGATTTCCATGCTTCAGGTTGATTTGATAGTTTGGTAAAGGAAAAGACCTGCAAAAAGGCCACCAAGCAATCCTTGATCTCATCTCTCCCTCCTTGGGACCATGAGCTGAGACCAAGGCATACTTGCTGACACAAAAACACTGTTTTTGCCTCTTCATGCAATTGCTAGTGTTATATTTTTAGTTAGGAAAGTTGACACCAGTTGTACTTGCATGTTTATTATCTGTTCTTGCTTAGATTCCATAGTTATCTTGCATGATTTTCTGCCAATAAACTTTTGTTCATCATGTTTCTGGTTTCTAGGTCTAAGTAGGTCAAAATAACTAGATCTTTGGTTTTTATAGTCTTTCATTGATTAGTTTTGAGAAATAGTGTGCAGAGCATCTATAATACATCCCTGGCTACCCTTCCTCCATCCTACAACCTTCTTCAACCCCTAATCCAAGATTCCTTCCCTTCATTTGCCACACTTTTCCAATTTGCCCTAATTTCTACATCCTTGTGCAGCATTGCTCCCTCCATCCTTGAACAAATCCAACCACCCTCCTCACTCCTTAGCCTCATTTACCAGGTCCTAGACCCATTTTCATCCTCATCCAACCTCCATTTCCACTTTCCCACCGTTTTTCCACCATCAACACTCCAAAATCCTCTTTCGGATCATCCTGTAGAACCCCTACAAACTTCCTATAGAAGTTCATGTGAGCGGCTTTTCGATATCTGAACACTCTGAAACTCCCTGGAAGGGTGTTAGGGACCCCGTATGCCATCTTATAACCTTCCAAACCTCTTGCAAGCACCCACTCCATTTCTTTTCACCAACCAACCTCTGCACAGTCAAAAATAGTTAAAGCCCATGCATAATAATTCTGCAAGATTACTCAAAAATACAAAAAGATGTTTTTTTCCATGTTTTCCTTTAGAAGTAGCTTAGTCACATGCATTTTACCTTTCCAAGAGTCAATGGAATCCATTTTTGTAGCTTCCATATCTTTTCTTGCACCAGTAGGGTTAGTCAGTAAAACTAGGGTTTGCTAGGGTTTGCATTTCCTTTCAGCTTCCAGTTACTTTCTAGAAGTAGATTAGCCCATTTTGAGTTAGCCCTTGTCCATCACAGTTAAAATATTCTTCTAAGAACTCATAGAAGTTGGCTTAAGCGCCTAGCAGACTTGTGCCAGCTGATCAAGTGACAGCCTGCGGCAAGAGCTAGTACTTGTGCATATAGCACCATCGCTTCCAAGTTTGTTATGAACAACCAGGTTGATAAAAGTAAATAAGGGAATTCCAGGAGTTCCAACATCATTGCTTCAATAATGGAGCCCACCAGAAGGATCACGCTACACAGAGCCAACGCACGACTACGACAACGATGACAATTTGGAATGCATATACAAGATAACCACATGGGAGCAAGACTGGGTAAATCCAACCGCGGATAGCCGAATCTCATGGGAGCACGAAAGCTCCTGCACATCAAATTCTAACGAGGAGATATAATGATGGTAGAACTGGTTATATGAGGTAACCATGCTCAATAGTAACATGATGAAGAGATCATTGTGCTACATAATGATAGAGGTAAGGGATCTGCCTACGTATGACATTTTAAGTGAGGTGGATGACTTCTAGAACAAATTTGAAAGAGAAGTACTGGAAGAGTAGTGTTTCGATGCTCTAAAATGGGTACTACAAGCTATGCCCATAAGATGGTGGGGTACGAACCAAAGAAGTTTTGATGACTGACACAAATACATAAGGATGATGCGCATGCAGTTTGGGAAGCGTCAGATGAGATTAATAGTTAATATTGTTGGACAAACTGGCCCATACACCCACCTATCCAAGTGGATACAGCAATATTGTGTGAAACCTACAGGAATGCACACTGTCCTTGTTGTAGGAGACATGATTAGTAAGCAGATTCAGGTAAGGAAATGGCATGAACAAACGCTCCGATTGGGACCACAAAGTATGGAAAGAACAAGTGCGCAAAAGGATATCCATGTAGAAGCCTTTAACAAAGTATGCAAAGTGCTAAATGAGGTCCACAATACGAAGCAAACTTACTGGGACCCACGCATACCAGTGGTTCAATGGACTTATACGACCACATGCAAGAACCTGACTATGCAGGCACCACCAAGGCTGGAGTATCAAGAAAATGTTGTAAGCCCTATAGTAAATGGAAAGCTTAGACCTTGCATGATAGCACTGATAGATACGACGGTTCGCGGAACCTTGGAAGAAGAAATCCAACTGGGAAATTCTAGGCTCCAAGAACTTGAAGAAGAAAGGGTACGATTAATGAAGAAAAGTGCTTTGGTGGACGTGGAAGTCAAGAAGCTGGAGAACGAGATAAAGGAATATTTTCTTGGAAAAAATACTAGGGTGATAAAGCACGATGTGGATGATTACAATAACAAGTTTGAGGCCTATCACCGTGAATTGATCAGTCTGATGTCTTGGCTTGGACCGCACATTACTAAGTGAATCGACCTAGGTAGCGCGTTGTAGATGATAAATTGTGTGATGCCACCCGTAATGATAAAAGGTGGGCATTTTCTAGGAAACGTGATGGATGACAGGATGAAACTTTACATAGGTGGTGCAACCACCTAACTAGCCAAGGGAAGTATAGTCTTAGCACTCCAGGGATTTGAAAGGAAGTGCAGGACTATAAACTACTCTATTTGAGAGCTATGTGTTGTTGGAGCTACGTGCAGAAGAAAAGAGTCACAAGGTCTGCATCCACGCATGGGGGGTTGCGCTACCGTGCGGGTTGGCCAAAAAGTGATTGTTGAAGTCACTATTCATGATGGGATGCTCAACTTGAGACCAAATGGAGCGGACGACAGGCATTGAAGACACGACTTATGGGCAAGATTTGGGAAAATCTGCCACCAAGGGAGCATTAATGAACCAGATTTGGGGGGAACGGTCGAATTCAAATTCAAAAAGCGCTATAAATTACAAGGGGCTACCCAGCAAACAACACTTGGTCATTTGTGAATTGAGAGAATTGAGCAAAGCCCTGTTTGTTTTGTGCCAAGCATTAGTTAAACCCCTGAGTTCATGAGTGATAGATTTCTAGACATACATGATGGCAGCATCTGAGGAAGTTATGGAAATAATCGAATTAACTGTTAAAGAGGCTAAACAGGATTTGACTGTGGGGGATGCTCTAGAAGGCATTAGGATTGTGGTAGAAATCTCGAAATCACCACACATGCCAAGACCCAAGAAGGACAAACAAGCAATGGTTCTTGTATGTGTGTCCCCAAGGAACCCGCTACACACCAAGCTGTCAATGGAGGACAAGGGGAAAGTCGTAACCATAGAGATCGATGAAGAAAAAGAAGACCTGAAGTACCTAATTATTGAAGAGGACAAGGATGAAGGCATGGAGGAGGAAATTGAGCTTGCGCAACCCCCGACAAAGCTGCCCACCTATGTACCCCCACTGAAAGGGAAGGCTAAAGTGCCCAAGAACCTTGACGAGACTAGGAGCTCACTCCAGACCCTACTCCTCCCAGACAAGATTATTTTTTAGGGCACACACCTAGGATGGGTGCCGAGCTTAAAATTTAAATATTGGGACCTCACTGACCATGAGAAGTTCCCTCACCTTTAGACCGCACAACGCATGAAGCCTAAGTAGAACATTGCGGTAGGAGTTACATAATTAGAGCCACAAAAGTGGTTGCGCAGAGTGGAAAGGTAGGACTACCTAACCTGCTCTAGGTGCTGCATTTTGACCATGCCCCAATAACCATTTTCGTCATCAGGCAGCTGCTCTGCCTGGTGCATGATGGGTGTTTGTGGCTGGAGGAGCCCATCGCCATCATGGTAGACTTGATTCACCATATTTCCTGGCTTCCATGGAAAGGAGAGGACCCCGTAGACATCTTGAAAGGGAAGAGCAGTGACTTGGCCATCATGTAGGCCATGAAGAAGAAGTACAAGCTGGTGAAAAAGAAAAGGGGCTACGCCATATCCAACATCAATGATAAAGCATTGAGAGTGGCGACCCAAATACTAGCTCGTAAGGCTATGTGCAAGTGCTACGTGGACGAGGTACCCGCACTAGTGGTAACACTTGCTAAATAGTTCCGGAGCTGGCCATCCTAACAGACACTCTAGAAGAGGTGTGCATCCACAGGTTAGAGGCATGGGTGCGTGAAGCGAGGGAGGAAATGATAAAGGTTTAGCTGGAGCTGAACCTTTAGATCACCGAGCTACAGTTAAAGTCACAACCATCCACCCCTCTAAAAGTTATAGAACAGCGTGCTAATGCTATTACAGCGGGAGTAGACAAAGTTGGCAGTGTAGTGTGACACTACACTAGCATGTTGAAAGAATCATTTGAGGTCCTCACAAATTTGCAGGAGGATCCCAACATCCAACGCTTAGAGACAGAGGTGCAAGAACTCCAATAGCAATATGACAACATCAAAGGAACTGCATAGACGGTGTGCCTCACTCAAAGGCTCGCGTGGATCCAATAGGCCAAAGCGCTGAAAGAATAGGTGGACGTGGAACGACACAACGAAGCAGTCCTGAAGGCGTGCGTTCAGCCTTGGATTGATGAGGCCTTCACCATCACAACAAAAATTGAAGGCAAGCTCAAACACATACAAGGGATACATGCATAGATGTAGAGAAACACTTCTGATATAGTGGTCTTGGAACAACATATGCAACAGATCCAGTAGGAATCAGCTCAGTGTGTTGCCGACCTTGTCGTAGTTTGAGCAGAGTTGGAAGGAATTTGCATAAAGATCTCCACGCCGACAAAGCGACTCAAGGGTGAGTCACGATGTTTGTGTTGAGGGTCTGTTGGGCATGGAATCCCCCCAAGGTAGGTTTTGGGGCTTAAAGCCCAAGTTTTGACTGAATATTTTTTAAAAGCTCTGCGAATTGCAGGCGCGGGGCGTGAAATTATAATAGAGTCACAAGGTTGTTCACCCTAGTTTCTGTAATGTAATGTTGGTGGGATAGACCTACCCATGCTGCGCAGACCATGGGATTGTATAAAAAGAGCGAGGCTCTAAGTGTATAAGGTAACTAATAGAAAAGATAAAATGGGTAAGAAAGAGAGGTCTAACGGATTGAGAAGTAGTGTAAAGTGTGTCTTTGGGTCGTAGAGTAGGGGAAGGCTCTACAGTTGAGTGCATAGAGGCCTAGCAGTTTGTAGCTGAGTGCGCGGACCCTTGCAGCTGAGTGCGCAGGGCAGGTCAAGTCTGTAACCATTGGAAGAATCAACAAAGAGAAAGTTTACCATATTTCTGTGCACATTATTCTATTTTAATATATGATTGAGTATAATTTGCAAATATTACTGTTTATGTTGCACGAACTTATTTGAATGTTTTGTATAACTAGTTATAACATAAGACATCCAAGTATCCGAAGGAAATTAACGAGTATAGGAAGATAAGTAAGATCACAAGTAATAGCACAGAGCATGGATCTAGCAGTGCGGAAGCTCCACAATCCCTGGTTAGGGCTGTGTGAAGGCAGTATATCAAGGTGTAAGGGACAGGAAAGTGCACAGAGTGACCTACGTGCAGGGACAAACAGTGGGACCGGTTGAACCTCTAAGACATCTCAAGGGTGCCGAAACCTGGTTCTAGCACCCTCCCATACTACTTTGGGTGAGACCTCAGTCCATGCTGCACGAACTGTTGCCGAAAGGACCAGTAGTACTAGGATTTGTTTGGCTAATTGACTCTGAACCTGAGTCAGGACCCAACAAGCCAACACCTCCAACATGTAGAATCGCTAATCACTAATCAACGAATTGCATTAACTGTTGCACTACACCTTAGAACCTTTGATCCCTGATATGAAATATGTCAGGACCTCCAATATTGCGATATACCTGGACCTCCAATCACCAATTACTGATTAGACATGTGTCAGAAGGAGACCAACTCATTTTCCTTTGTCTTCTATTTTGGAGAGGAAAAACTTCAACTGGATCTAACTTTTGATCTAGAAGTCCATTATGGGACTTCCACATACCATTAGAAAGCTTATTCTGAGATTTATCCAATTGAGGGGTCCAATTGATATTTAAGCCCAATCATCAGTTTGCGCCTTGTTTACCATCAATGCCAAAACTTACATAGCCAGCCATCTACATACCATCAAATTTCCAACACAAGATACTAGATAGACCTTTCTCGCTTATTGGTTATAATGACTGTCATATCTGTTGTGGACTATTCCATTGGATGGTGGATGGATCTTTCCCTATTCTTTGGTTTTAATGACTCTCACATCCACTATGGACTATTCCATTGGATGCTAAATAGACCTTCCTAGTTTGCATGTGTCCCTTCCTAGTTGGTACTATTACGTCTCAGTTATAGGCTCACTTCTCTCCCCCCTTTTATAGTAAGAGAACCTAGAAACAATTATCTTTTGCATTCACCAGGCACATTCACCTTGTTATTCAAAGATACCATTTCATCACTCTCTCGTGATGACAGTTAAAGCCAAGGAATATCTTTGAGGATTTGGCAACTAAGCCTTTATACCAGATGTGACTCCTACACCAAATGGTGTGAGGTCTAATTGGGACTTCATACCGGGGAGATCCCCTTGGTTGATGGATGTCCAGCACCATCAATAGTAAAACACAAATTTATTAACGTGTTGGAATTTAAAAATGTTGGCTTAATGGGGCTTGACCCAGGTTCAAAGTTGAGTTAGCAAATCCTGGTACTATTGGTCCTTTCGGTAATAGTCTGTGGAGCATGGACTGAGGTCTCACTTGAAGTAGTATGGGAGGGTGCTAGAACTAGGTTTCTGCACCCTGGAGATGTCTGATGATTTCAAGTGGTTTGCGGTTCAACCCTGTGTGCAAGTCGTTGTGCGCACTCTCCCATACCTCGCAGCCTGATATACTGGCTTCACGCAGCCTTACTCTGGGGCCAAATGATGTGCTTTTGCGTTATTACCCAAGTCCTTACTAGTATTCCAAGGTTACTTGATTATTTTAGCATAAATCCGTGCTTTAAGTTATACTTAACAACATAAACCATTCATAGAGGTGTGCATAGTAAATAAATAGTATATTTGAAAATTATATCAAACATGCATTAACCCAAGAATAGATACACAAAATGATAACAAACTTCTCTTTATTAATTCCTTCTTTGGTTACAAACTTGACTCTGCCCTGCGTACTCAGCTATATGGGTTTGCGCACTCAGTTGTGGACTACTAGGCCTCTGCGCACTTAGCTGTAGAGCCTTCTCCTACTCTACGACCCAAAGGCACACTTCACTTCGTTACTTAGACTCTTACTTCTCTCTTTCCGCTTCTTCTTCTTTTACACTTGGAGCTTCGCTCTACTTATACAATCCCATGGTCCATGTACCATAGGTAGGTCTATCCAGCTGACATTACATTACAAAACTAGGGCGGACAACCCTGTGACTCTATCATATTTTTCGCGCTCCACACTTGCAATTCGTAGAGCCCTACAACAAGATTGGGTCAAAACTTGGGCTTTGAGCCCCAAAACATGGCTTCGAGGGGATTCCATGCCCAATAGGACCCCAACATGACTCGCCCTTGAGTCGCTCTGTTGGCATGGAAATATTTGTGTGGAGTCCCTCCAACTATTCTCAAACTGCACGAAGGTCAGTAGCACACTAAGCTGCTGCTTGCTGGATCTGTTGCATGTGCTATTCAGAGACCTCTTCATCTAGGGTGCTTCTCTGCATTAATGTGTGCATCCCCTGTATGTGCATAAGCTTGCCTTTGATGTCTACAATGATGGTGAAGGCCTCGTCAATCCAAGGCTAGAGGTGTACTTTTAGAACTGCCTCCTTATGTCATGTCACGTCCACTTTCTCCTTCCATGCTTTAGCCTGCGACATCCTCACAAGCTGCGGGTGAGGACCACTATCTGTGCAATTCCTCGGACACTATGATACTTCTATTGGAGTTCTCATGCCTCTCTCCCTAAGAATTGGATGTTGGGGTCCTCCTGCAAAGTGGTGAGGACCTCAAGTGATTCTTCCAAAATGCTAGTTCAGTCTCGTAATACACCTCTAATTTCCTCCAATATTGCTGTGATAGCGCCAACACACTGTTCTTTGACTTCCGAGGGAGTGGATAGCTACACCTTTAACTGCAGTTCGGCGATCTAAAGATTCATCTCTAGCTGAACCTTTGTTGTTTCTTCCCTTGCCTCATGGACTCCTGCTACTAACCTGTGGATTCACACCTCCATTGGTAGATCTGCTAGGATGGCTATCTCCGAGGTGCTTCAGCAAGCGTCGTCTATCACTTGCACTAGCTGTTGATTTTGCGACACCAATTCATTGTTTTACAAGCTCAGTTGCTCCATATTTATCTTCTACTTGTCGAGGACTTGGAGCGCGTAGCTCTCCCTGATGCACAACTCTTATGTTATCCCATCTTGCAATAGATATAGTGTCTCATGTGGCAGGGCGACTTGATTAACACTGAGACCTTTCATCATGCTAACCGAAAACCTATCATCCTCATTTGATGTCACAAGAGCCCCGTCTGACAACACTATTGTGTTCTCCATCCGCACGCACAACATTTTCTCTATTGCTTTGGATCTGATTGCGAGGTTGGTTGAAAGGGTACCAACCTGAGGGGGGCACACCTGTAATTCTTGCAACTCCGCTTTGAGGGCCCCCAACACAATCTAGTTCTCCTGGATGAAATCTTGGAGATCCTCATTTGTGACATCATGCACCATCTCGCCGATGTCATGCAGAGCACCCTCGGTTAGGGTGATCGGGTCAATGGACAATTTTGAAGCCTTGACCTTCTTCCATGATCCTACCCATTCTACTAGGTGTTGGCACTTCAGTTGTGTGGAAATGGTTCATGGGTCCATGCCTCCTTCTTCTGTTTCTGCTTCCTCTACTCCCTGCCCTTGTGAAGGCGTTGTTTGGCCCTTGGCTACCTTCGTAGCTGCTTCCTGTGCCACTGCTACTACTACAACCTTTTCTTGCTCGGCTGCATTCTGTGCCGCTTCTCGCACTGCCCGCACTTCGGCTAATGTTGTTTCCTTCTGTCATTTTTTAGAAAACTGTGCGATGTGCAGCTTGGCATCATCTTTCTTCTTCTACACTTCTGACCTCTCAAGTTTTGCAATGTCTGGGGCATGCCATTCCAAAGGCAATGCCTGCAAGACATTGAAAATGGCATCATCAATGGCTAAAAATGGTAGCTTTGTCCACTGCTTCGTTGAATCCTTTCACGCCCTTATATATATGTTGTGCATGTTTGCTTTAAATTCTACAAAACTCTGCAGACTATTGTAAACCGTGGGCGCTAACCATGACTTATGGTTGATCCACATTCAAATTTTCATCTCCATGAGCACCCAGAAGATCTTGTTGTTGCGTATCCTTGTAGCCTCCTTCATGGCCCAGAGCAAAGCATACTTCGTGGCCTCAGGTAAGTCTCTGTCAATTATGGGGAATTTGCTATCCCCCAGAAATTCTCCTGCTACGAGCACTATTGACAACAATAGCCATGCACAGTGGAAGGTTTTACCTTGCTTCTAGGCTTCGTAGCAATTCTATATAAATTATGTGCAAAGGAATTCAGACCAATCAAACTGGGCCCCCTCCGCACATTGTTCAGCCAGTGTGACCACCAACGCAGGTACCTCATCGGTGCGACACTTGCGCATAACTTTTCCTGTGAGGATTTGGGTTGCTACACGTACTGCTTTGTCCTTGATGCTAGAGATGGCATAGCCCCTCTTCTTCTTTTCTAGCTTGTACTTTTTCTTCATGGCCTCCACGAGGACCAAATCATTTCCCTTCCCTTCTGATATGGTCGTGGGGTCCTTTCCTTTGTATGGAAGTTGGGAAACACAATGAATCAGGTCTGCTGTGATGGGGATGGGCTCCTCAACTCATAAGTACCCACCATGAACTAGACAGAGCAACTGCCCGATGATGAAAATGGTTATTGGGGCGCCGTGGAAATGCGGCACCCATAGTAGGTTTAGCAGCCCTACCTTTTCCACACCATGTAACCACTTCGATGGCTCTAATGTTGTCACCACACCCGTGGTGTTCTGCTTCATGAGGTTTCCAGTCTCAAGGTGAGGGAACTTCTCGCAGTCACCGAGGTCCCAATCTTCAAATTTCATGGTCGACAGATAGCCCAAGTGCGTCCCTTCAAACATAATGCCATCTGGGAGGAGCGGGATCTAGAATGAACTCTTGGTCTCATCCAAGTCCTTGGGCACTTTGGCCTTCCCTTTTCATTGGGGGACATAGGCAGGTAGTTTATTCACCGAGTGCGCAAGCTGAGTATCTACCTCCTTGGATTCATCTTCTTCTTCTACGATGAGAAGCTCCTGCAAATCTTCTTCTTCTTCATATGTTTCTATAGTGGAAGATTTCCCCTTCTCTTCCATCGATAGTTTGTTGCTCAAACTAGTGTCTTTTCGATCTGCTAGTCCCACTAACAAACAACAATAACAAACAAACAAACTATTCGGTCCTCAGCGGAGTCACCATTTTGTTTCCGAGAAAACTAATGTCTTTTCGATCTGCTAGTCCCACTAAGACGGGTAGGTATCTTAGAAACAAACAATTCAAAGCACTTCAAGATTCCCTTTATGTATGATAGATAAGAGAGAAGCAAATAGGACCAACCTATATCTTCCACATGGCTAGTGTAGCAGCCAGTATGCATCGTACCTTGAGCATGGAGCAGTCTGTATGGTCCATTTTTGGCCAGTTCTGAGTGGTTTTTCAGGTGGAAATTCTGGGAAATTATGTAATCAGTTGACCATGATTCTTTAGGGTATGAAACAACACTTTTAAGGGTTTAAGAGCCCTTGGTTTATCGACATATGTGATTGGGCTTGTAGTGCCCAAATATGA
>APFE030574685.1:0-43938 GCA_000404065.3 Pinus taeda
AGTATCTATGCAGGTGTTCTTTGATGTGTGTTTGTTTGTGTATGCAGGTTATTAAAAGGGAACTACTTGAAGTTGTTGAAGCAAAGCGGCCACAAACAAGCGTTGGGCCGAGGTAGGGTCTATTACACCTCTTAGTTTTCATTTATGAATTGAAACATGTTTAGAGAAAAGTAGATTTTCTTGTGCTGCTTGTTGCTAGATATCATTTGATACTAGGGAGAGCGGTCTTGTCCGCAAGAATGATTTATCTGGCCAACAAATTGGCGACTCCACTGGGGACGGGATTTGATTGTTTAATTTTCCTTTATCTTTGATTCGAGAAACTTGATTTTTGTTTCTAATTTTTGCTTGATGTGTGTGGGATTGGGTAGGTTTTAGATCCTGGCTTGATTTTTTGTTTTTTAGAAATTTTTATGAGGACGAAATGTTCTGTTTGAGTTACAGTGCAGACCTATCTGCACTGCTACTTTACTGCATAGAGTGGTACCGCACTTGGTTTCACCAGAGGCCTGTGGACCCTGTAATTTTTTTTGACAATCTTAAGATCTTTTCATCGAGTTAGGTTTAGGTTCTTTTTATTACTTTATAGCTTTTAGTCTCTGCAAAGATCTACATATATCCTGTCAAAAAGCCTTGTTTATGAGTTTCTTTCAGCAAATTCTTCCTCTCATCAATCTTCTTTAAGTTAATTGGGCGTTTTGAGTCTCTTTTTTGAGAAATTCTTAATTTTATTTCCTTTGATTTCCTTTGGTCATTAATCAACTTTGAGTGTCTTTATTTTTTGATCTTTGGAACTCTCACCTAATTTTCTTGACTTGCACTTCATTGGCTCTTAGATTACATTAGAATCATCTTGTGTTTGAGAAGTCTCTTGCATAGATCACATTTGCATACTTTTCAAGTGAATTGTGCATAGATTAAAATTGCATAGTTTACATTCTGAAAAATCAATCGTAGATTTAGATCAGTTTTCTTTGGTTTGAATTTACATATTTTTATGCTTGTTTTAAACACACAAAAATAAAAATAAAAATCTGTTTTGGATTTGATTTGCATTAGTTTTTCTTGATGAAATTAGTGCATTAGAGAATTTGTTATATTTTCTCTTAGTGATCGAATTTTTGCATTGTTGGAAGTGAATGGAAACTCTCTCCTTACATTAGTTAGGATTCATCGAATTGAAAAGATTACATTATCATATTCAATTGCATTCAGTTTTGGGTCAGGTCATAGCACCATTGGTTTCATATCCATTTACCCTTTTGAGTAATAACAGCCTAAATAACACAGCGCTTAATTAAAATTCATTTTGTAATTTTTTCATTTCTAGGGCTATTACCACCAACATAGCTTAGGCTAGTATCTTGGAGTAGGGAGTAATTAACTCTCCAAGATAGTTAAAACAAACAAGTAGTCGATCTTGCAGTAGGAAAAAATCTGATTGTTTCATCTATGCTCTGGGAAAGCTCCTCTTAAAGGAGAAGCACGACATCATATCTGAACCAGTGAGGTAATCGATCCTTCCTCATTGGGAATGACAGAAGATATTCACGTATTAAAAATGGTAAACCTTGGATTGACCATTGTCGAGGAGCCTAGGGTCACTTGTTGGTAAACCTTGGATTATGTCAAGGAGCCTTCAAGGGGATTGAGCTTTGTTACTGTGCCCTTGCGTGTGTATCGGATCGTAGACTTTTCCCCCAGGTATATTTGTTTCTGTTGGTAACCTTAGTGGCCATAATCTATAGGGTTCTTTCCTAAGGTGATGGTGGAGGGAAGACCCCACTGTACCTGGAGTAGACGTCGACTAGACTCACTTGGACTCTCTGGGGGGTTATCTTCACTTGAGACGGTTTTGTGGAGAAACTTGTGCCAGTCTGTTTCATTAAGCAGGTTGTCGGGGTAACTCTTCCAACCGCCATTTCTGTATTGAACTCTGTGACGTTGGATTTCATCACCAACTAGTGTTTTCGATACGGAAAGTTACTGTTTGTGTGTGGTTTTACTCCTAGATTCGATAGCGTGTGTTAATTTGTTTGTTTTTACTTTTAGAGACCATAGGTGTGAATTGTGAATTTTAATTGTTAGGTGTGAATTGTGAATTGTTAATTTTGGTTTTAAACTGTTAAATAAAATTCACTGAAGTTGAATATAATGGCAACTATTCCGGAATTTACCAACCAAGGAACCCCTTTTAACGAGAATCCTAGTACTTTTCCTTGCTTTGGAAATGTTGATCCTCCTTATATGGCTACTTTGTCATTACCTGGATTTACAATAGGTTTAATGATATGGTTATTTTCAACTTCGTTGGCCCCAAATACTCTAATTTTTCCACCTCAACCGAATGCTTCACCTCAACGGAGTTCACCATCTCAACATCACGAACCTTCTGTTGACCCTTTACCTTCTTTGCCTAATATTTCTTCCTCCATTTCTTCCTCTTCGCTTGGTAAAAGCCTTGGCACTAGTAACCAAGTGGCTAAGAAGAAGAATAAATGGAAGAAGAAGAAGAAGAAGAAGAAGAGGCAAGATAAGAAAGAAGTCAACCAACAAACCATGGCTGTAAGTGTTAGTTGTGTTGAGAAAACCTCCAACATGCATCGTAAACCAAAATACCCTTGCAGGCTTTGTAAGGGTGACCACTTCCTTATCAATTGTCCTGGTATTCCAAAGGTTTTGAAAGTCTGGTCAGAAAAATCTCATCAACTTTCCATTGATCCATCAACCTGTGATAGTCAGGTTTCTGGGAAAAAGGGTAAAGTTAGGTTTCCTTGTAAGTTATGCAAAGGGAGTCATCAAACTCACATTTTCCCTCACATGGATGAAGCCTCAAAATTGTTGGAAAACCTTATTGTTCCACAACAAGAATTTCCAACTAGTTACCTTAAACTTTCTCCCAACCTACCATCAACTGACGGAGTGATTGATCTAATTTCACATTCAGTCGATCCCACTCTTCCATTGGAGAGTGAAACTCATATCACTCAGGTTGATGATCCATTAGTTAATCAAGTGGTCAATTTAATTTCACATTCGGTTGATCCCACTCTCCCTTTAGAGAGTGAACTTCATACCTCTCAGGTTCTTCTTGTTACATCAGATTCTTCTATGTCGGGGGGCATTTCACCTGTTTCTATAGAACCCCCTCAAAGTACTGAGGTATTTTCCTTTGATTGGAATAGACTGACAGAACCTCGTCTTCTTCCTCCATCCCTTTCCAAATCATTGTCAAAGCTGGAAGTAGGGTCTATTACACCTCTTAGTTTTCTTTTATGAATTGAAACATGTTGAGAGAAAAGTAGATTTGCTTGTGCTGCTTGTTGCTATATATCATTTGATACTAGGGAGATTGGTCTTGTCTGCAAGAATGATTTATCTAGCCAAGAAGTGTGTTGGAGAAGTGTGTGAGATTAGTGTCACACAAGGTTACAGTAGGAACACCCAGGGAAAACTATGCAAGGCGATAGGAGGCTTCGAGGGTAGAGGAAAGGCATATGAGCTATGTATTATCTCTATGAGCAATAGTGAGGGATTGTTCTCAGAGCTAGATAGCTATGAGAGCTAAAGCTTTGTGTAATCTTGATATATTTTCACTTGTATGATAATACAGATAGCGGGGTTTTTAGCTGAGGCTTTCCCTAGAGTATTCTTTTGTGTTTCATGTGTATTGGTTCTTCTTCTTTATTATATGTGCTCTATTTGATCTTGCTCAAATCGATTAAGCTTCCGCAAGTTTGATTGTAGAAGTAGATTAAGTATTTTTCTTTAGTATATTGCATTATCAGGTAATTTACAGTGAGAATTTCTACAGGAATGCTTGCAAGATGTCAAAAATGATGAGAAGAATGGTGGAATATAGTTCATGTGACTCTCTTTACAGATCATATAAGCAAAAAGGAGAAGAGTATTCCACTGACATAGAAGATACACTAAGAAGTTTGAAAGTAAAAATGAAGAGTTGCATCAAAGATAAAAGCATATTGATTTAGGCACAGAAAAGAATTTCTAGAGCATAGGAAAAGAGACCAGAGGTTAATGAAATCATCCTTCAGAGTCTATCATATTTGTAGAGATAGGGACTGCTTAGTATCATTCATGGATAGGAGGAAAGGAATAATGGAAGCATATGGTAGGAGGTCTTGATCAGGACATAGATTTGACAAAGAGGACACAATTATGGGTGGTAGATATTTGGATACACTTGAAAAGAGGGGTAGTGATCATGGGTTCTATATTAGTTCTGGTTTAGAGATACATCATCACCATCAATGCCATCATATGCATAGCACGAGTGAGAAGGATTTTTTTCTAGAGGAGTCCAAGAAATACAAGTCTCCTACATTCGATGGAGAGACGAAGAAGTTGCAAGATGTAGAGGGATGGTTGTCCGGAATGAGGAAATTATTTAGAGTGCATGATTATTTAGATAATGTGAAAGCAAGGATAGTTTCCTTTAGTATCAAAGGGAAATAATGCACTTGGTTGGAAGATGTGAAGAATGTCAAAGGTATTAGAGAAGAGGAGTTTATTTGGGATGAGTTTGAGAGGCTTTTTAGGAAGCAGTACTTATCTAAGAGGTACTATGATGATAGGAAAAAGGATTTTTATGAGTTGAATATGGGTTTTATGACCAATGAAGAGTATACTAGTATATTACTAGAGTTTTCAAAGTATGTTGCTTATCTTAAGGAGGAGAAAGTAAATATTCAAAGGTTCATTAGTAGGTTTCCAATAGCATTCAAAGACATGATAGAGTTTGATAAAACTATATCATTGAGGCAAACAATTAGAAATTTGAGGCATTGTAATGAATAGTCAAATAACAAATCTAAGTCTAACCAAGATTGGAAAGGTAATGAGAAGAATGAGGGAACATTGTCGAAGAATCAAGAAATACCCCACGACGTAGGTTAGTTGACAATGCAGGATTCTGCCAACATTGCAAGTGGACATCCCCATTATGAAGTCCCAATTAAACCTCAAACCATTTGGTGTAGGAGTCCAATGTAGTCATACATCCCAACCACCATTGGATTGGTAGGAAATGCCCTGGTTTCAATCGGATAAAGGAAAACAGAATGCCTCTTTTGGGTCAACAAGAATGTGAGCTTTATGATACTCCCAGTGTAAGGTGTATGATGGATACTTCCATGACTGGAGAGAGAAACGATCCACTGGTTAGGAAATTCATAGTACTATCGTAAAGGTACACTCATGGAAATGAGAGAGACTTTTTGAGTACATACAAATCAGTCCACATACTAAACAATAGTCATCAAAACATAACATCATTCATTCAATAATAGACATAGGTAAGAAACAAAATGGTTCATTAACTTAGTATGTGAATAAAACAAAATATACCATACACATAACCGGAATAGTCCAACTACAACTAGAATACATGTATGAAGGAATTCCAGCTCATTGAGATTTTGATAATAAGTGCAAGGTCCCAAGTATACTGTTACATGAGTTAATCATGGTATCTAATAATGGAACATGAAGCCTCAACTTTCTTCTACAAAGAATAATATATCTCCTATGTATTACTGAAAAAAAGGGATTTCTTACCAATCCAATGGTTTTCGAGTCATATGACTGGATGAGACTCCTACACCAAATTATGTGAGGTCTAGCTGGGACTTCAGATTGGGGAGATCCCTTTGCAATGTTGGTAGAATCCAACACCATCAACATTTATGATCCTAGAAGGAGGACCAAATGATGAGATAAGTTCGTGAAGTCTCTTTGTATCTTTTACCTTTAATGTCTTCATACCAAATCATAATCCTAAGGTGTTTTACACAACCTTTAGATGTTTAAGTCCCTATGGACTTTCTTCATGATTTGTTGCGATTTAAATTTGATGGCAAGGGCGGATGAACCGTTCTTGGGTATGGTGTTGAATTTGTTCAGTTCTTCTTCTTGAATGATGTTGTTTTAGATGAAATCATTGCACAATTTTTTACCATTACATTGTATGGTCGTTCAAAGAAATGGTGTTATTCTTTACCCACTTCTTCTATCACATATTTCAATCACATGGTTAACAAGCCTTATCTAGTTTTTGATAAGTATGAATATTAAGATGTTTTTGATCAAATTGGTCAACTTAGAATGGAATCGACTGAATCTCTTGAGTATTTTATTGATTGGTTCCTTTATCTTTGTGGTCAGTTTCAAGATGAGGACACGAAATGGTAATTCTTAGATGAGAAGTTTTGATTGTTATTTTGTATGTCAAGGAAATATTTCAAATTATATTCATCATGTTCTCCTGATCAGGAATAATTTCAACATTTGAAGGAAGAATCAGATATGGTCTTTGTCCCATGTCCTCTTCCCTTTGATCTTTTGTATGTTGGACCTAGACCGATTATTAAATAGGAAAATCATTTTGTAGATGAAGAACTTATCTGTCTATCACATCCTTCATCTGGTGATTATTCATATGAATTTATCAATCAACCATATTTAGATCTTGGTAATCCTCCTGTCAATCTTTCACTAGTTAATAGAGATGAATTGTTAGATGATAATTATCCCGATGAATTTCTTCTTTCTTAGTTTTATGGTCATGATTTTTCAAGAATATGGATGGATATTTATTCCCAGATGATGATATGGATTTGCAACATTTTCAAAAGGAGTATGACACAATTATCGAATATTTTCTTTTAGGTATATCTCCTTTCGATCAAGAAGATGACATGCTTATCATTGAAGAATTTCTCACTAGTCTTGAACATTTATCTTTTCGTGAATACCATGATTTAGATATTGAATAATTTTTTGATAGGAAATTGACCGTGTTTTCTCAAAATCCAAATTCAAGTCAGTTGATTAGGTCACTTCAACTAAGGTTGATGGTTATGTCAGGCCCATGTCACCATGGTGATATTTGTGATTTCGGTCAATTTTGTATTTATCGGAAAAATGTTTTCTTCAATGTTATCACATGGGATGAAGATCCCTTCTTGAGGGATAGTTCTTTTATTCATATAGAAAATTTCAACCCACTGGGAAGGAAATGTAATTACATTATTGAAATTCCACCTATTCATTCCATTTCAAGAAAATCTGAAATTTGTAAGGTAGAAAGAAAGAAGAATCTTAATCATTCTTTTTCATCATCAATCAAGTAATTTCACACATGTGATAGCCTGGATTGTGGTCTAATTGATGACATGAATTACATGGGATTTAAGTTGTATTTTTTCTCTTGTATTAATTTCCTTAAAGTTTATTTCCATTATCCTATTGTGGATTCATTAGAAAAGTCTTTTCAGTCTGGGCCCATGTCTCATGGTCGATACTTGCATACTCTCCATCGAGTCATATATGGTCATAGGCCTAGTGTTTATCATTGTTGTGAATTTTAACACATGATATAATAGTTTATTGCAATACATTATTGTGGTTGCACTTCCTATTTTGGTCGGTCGTTGTAGATGTCTACACAGTTCCATTTGTTCACTTAACTATTTTTCAATTTTAATGGTACATGATCACATCCTTTGGTTTAAAGGTAGGTATCAACTTTTATGGTCACACTAGAAGTTTCACTTTACATTATTCAACCTTTTATTACTTAGTTTAAGGTAGGTTAGGTTACATGTATTTAGATGCATTGCAATTTCCTTTTACTTTTAAGTTGCGATTCATGTTTTCCTGTTTCATAAGCCCTTGAATAAGTTAGTTTTATATTTGAGATGGCTTGGATAATCATTTCTGAAAGGAAAGTTGTAAAAATACACAACCATTGGCTTTTCTTTCATCCTTTTCCTTGATCTGGTTTACATCTTTGAAGTCAGTGATTTTCCGATGGAATATATGATTCTTCAACTGGGAAGCTGTAAGAAAACCATGAAACCCTCATATATTTACTATTCTTGTTCCCACACTTGGTTCTATTAATAATGGTGTGTGCATTCTTATCTTTTTATGTTGAATAAGACAAGGGGGAAGATTTTAGCGATTAAAGCATTAAAGGTGTAAAAATGGTCTCTAAAGGAACAACCTCTTAAGATCTCAATAAGTCAAGATACCTCTTCCACCCATTGAAAACTAATAAGTCCCTATGCATAGTCCTATGAAATTAAATAAAATATAAAAGGGTGAAACAAGAGAAATCATTCTATCACAGGGAGGTGAAGCAAGCGACTTCACCGAGGTACATTCCAGGCTTGCTCGAGGTGATGCAACATTTTTGTTCTCAAAGCGGCTCCAATGGGGTATTGTCTAGGACTGTTGGCAGTAGAGAAATGGTAGAGATGTAAAACTCACACTTTGGTTGTTTTATTTCACTATACTATACCACGCTTACTTATATTGAAAAGATATTGATGTGGCTTGTTTAATATTTATGTTACACCAAGTAATGGAATAGGGAAGACTATATCTTTAACCGAGTGGAGTGGGAAGCTAAAGGTAACTCATTGATTGAATCAATACTTCCTATAGAAGTGAGACTTTTCGCTTACAATAAAACTATTTTAGATAAGATGGGGTTCTCCCAATGTGTCACCAATGTTGTCACTGCAACAACAACCCTCCAAATTATTTTCCTATGTCAATTTTGGAGCCTACGCTGACTATAATCTGAAGTCCCCATGCTTTTTCATGTGATTTAATTTGTTATTCGTATGTTTTTTCCTAAAGTATCATCCTCCCTAGTCAATGTTGTTCAAGTGTCATCACCTAACCATTATAATTTTTTAAGTTAGAAAGTTGTGGTTAGGGGAACTTATGGCCTTTCTTGACTTAGAAACTTTCCTTCTAGCCATATCTATAATAAAAGAATTACACAAAATCTAAAAAAAGAAAAAAAGTATCTCACAAAAGCAAAAGTTCACTTTGAGTCGAAAAAGGGTTTTACTTGAGGTGACCGCACTTCTTCACGCTAATGAAGTTAACCCTACATGGGCACATTCACTTAGGTTGAGGAAGTGTGCCCCACCTGGGTGCACTCTTTTTTGTCGAAGATATGTTCCCTACCTACGTAGTGTCAAAGACATGTGCCTTGTCAATTTCCATGCATGACCCAACGTGTTGCACAAGGGCGCACTCCCAGAAAATAGGAACCTCCTTAATGCCTCCTTAACTAATCCTTTGATATGACGACAAGTGCCACTCATGCATGAATCTATTTTGAATGCCAATTTCCTTAAATAAACTTAGTTAATAATCCTTTCACCATCATTTCATCTAAGTTGAGTAAGGAATCAAGAATCCCTTCATTAGTAGGTGTAGCAAGTAATTTTGCATGCTCAATATTTTACTGTTTTTCATAATTTCACTGTCACAAATTGCTTTTTTTGTTATCAATCTCTTTCTTTGTAGTTTGATTGTTGGCATTTTAGTTGAATCTTCATCATGCAAGTGTTAAAACATTGGCACATGATAGAAACCTTTCACATTCTGGAGACCTTCCATCTTCCACCATGCATGCGACAATAACTATAAATCATTGTAGATCATTCTTATCCTCATCTTAGCATCGAATCATATCAATTAAACTTTTTTTTGAGCTTTTTATAGTTAGAGCACACTTCTTGAGTATAAATCTCCTTCAGCCTTAGAAACTGAAGGCCTATTTGACCCTTTTTTCTTCTTATGTGCATGAGCGCATTGGTGGGCTCCAGTATTGCAGCAATAATGCTGCAACTCCTAGGGCTCCCTTCTTTACTTTTATCAACCCGGTAGTTCGTAACAAACTTGGAAGCGACGGTGTTGTATGCACAAGTACTAGCTTTTGTTGCGGCTATCACTTGATCAGCTGGCACAAGTCTGATAGGAGCTTAAGCCAACTTCTATGATCTCTGAGAAGAAGCTTTTAAATGTGATGGATGAAAGCTAACTCAACATAGGCTACTCTACTTGCAGAAAGAAGCGAAAAGTTGAAAGGAAATGCAAACCCTAGCAAACCCTAGTTTTACCGACTAGCCCTACTGGTGCAAGAAAATAGATGAAAGTGGTGGAAATGGATGCCATTGACTCTTGGAAAGGTAAAATTCATGTGTCTAAGCTACTTCTGAAGAGAAATATGAAAAAAACATCTTTTTGTATTTTTTAGTAATTTCGCAGGATTATTATGCATGTGCCTTGACTATTTTTTTTGTGCAGAGGTTGATTGGCGAAAGGAAATGCTTGCAGGAGGTTGGGAAGGTGAGAAGAGGGCCTAACAGGTCCCTAGCACCCTTCCAGAGAGTTTCACAATGATCAGATCTCAAGAAACCGCTTTCGTGAGTTTCTACAGGAAATTTGCAGGGGTTCTACAGGATGTATTGTAGCTTCTACAGGATGTTCTGTAGCTTCTACATGATGTTCTACAGGATGTTCCGAAAAGAAATTTCGAAGGGCTAATGGTGGAAGAAAGGTGGGAAAGTGGAATGGAGGTTGGATAAGGATGTTAAGGGGTCTAGGACTAGGTGAATGAAGCTGAGGAGTGGTTAAGGTGCTCGGATTTGGTTCAAGGATGGAGGGAGTAAGGATGCACAAGAATGTAAAAATTAGGGAAAAGTGGGAAAATGTGCCAAATGAAGGGAAGGAATCTTTGATTAGGGGTTGGAGTAGGTTTTATGATGGAGGAAGGGTAGGCAAGGATGGATTACAGGTGATCTGCACACAATCTCTCAAAACTAATCAAAGAAAGACTAAAAAAATCAGATCTATCTATTGTGACCTAATCTGACCTAGAAACTAGAATCATGATGAAAAACAAGTTGTGAATATTAAATCATGCAAGAAAATTATGGAAACCTAAGCAAGAACAGATCTAAATATGCAAGCATAACTGGTATCAACTTTTCCATCTAGAAATCCAACACTTGCAATTGCATTGAAAAGCAAAACAATGTTTTTGTGGTAGCAAGTATGCCTTGGTCTCAGCTCATGGTCCCCAGGAGGGAGAGGTGAGATCAAGGGTTGCTTGATGGCCTTTTTTGAAGATATTTTCTGTACTCAAACTGTCAAATCAACCTGAAGCATGAAAAGCTATTTTAATCATCAAAAGCAACCTAAGTAACAAAACAAGGTTTGAACCTAAATAACAGATTTTATTCTAAGAATGCAGCAAAGACACATGAAAGTACACAAAGGAGGTATTGGGCACTTAATTTGGGCCCAAACCCAAGAGCTATAGCCTCCTAAGAAATATCAAAGCTGGTGCAAAGCTGGATTCATCTTTATTAATTAAGAAATAATAGTTACATCCCAAAAACTATCTACAATAAAAAGCTTGAAAATGTGTTGAAATGCAGAGCTAACCTACAGACTAAAATTTAACTAACATCTGACTAACTCCTCTCTAAAAAATGACTAAAAATCGACTACAAACTGACTAAAATCGAACTAAAAAATGACTAACTGAAATGAGGCCCTAAGCCTTCTTATTTATACAAATTGAGGACCCCAATAGTCCTCCTAAACTTTAGGGACTCAACTGCCAAAACTTCCAGTTAATAGCAGTACTACTTGACTTGCTTGGATGCCCCTTGTTCTTTGAGTTTTTGATGGAGAATTCGAGGTAAGGGATCATAAATGAAGGGGACACCTTCCTACAAATCCTCTCCCTTGTTCTTCCACGAATTTGGCTGCCAAGTGGTAATTTAAACCTTTGGTTTGGTTCAAAATTTACCAAAAATCTGCATAAATAACACATTAGACTTTTTGGCATAGTGACTAACCCAATTCACTCTATTAGCATAAATACAATCAAAACATGCAGTAAACTAATGAGAATGGTAGATTAAGTTGAATTACGAGGCTAAATGAGCCCATATAATTACCCATTTCTGGGGTTCATCACCACCCCCCTACTGAAAGTGTTGCTCATCCTCTGCGTAACTAATCTATCTCTTCATCTTTGATGGCCCTAGTGGCCTCATTATCATCCCAAGCTTTTGATGTGGTCTACTTATGTGTGCCATAAAATTCTACCTTCTTTTCCATGTCCTTCCACTGCTCCTCCTATTTTTCTTGTTTGAATTCTTCTGCTTTTCCTGGCCTTAAAATACATGGACGTTTTCCTTTTTCTCTTTTCATTTGGCTTAATTGATGTGCTCAAGGCAATGAGACTAGCTGCTACCTCTCTTTCCAGAGTCTCAGGGGACCCTTTTCTTGGTTTTCCATCTGCTTCCTCGTTTTTCTTCATTCTGTCTCTTTTTCTTTCTATGTTTGCTCTGTTTCTTCTTGTTCTATCTCTTTATCCTTTTCCTCTTCTTTTGTCTTCTTTGCCTCTGTTACCTTTGCTTCCTCACACTCTGTTTTGGTTTTCTTCTCATCTGGTTTCGTTTCTACCTTCTCTGCTTTAGTCTTTTTCTTTTCTTTTCTCAATCTTCATTCTAATCTTCTGTTTTGATTTCCTCCTTTGTTTCAAGTTCTCCTTTCTCCATTTTGTTCTTTTCCTCTTTTTCTATTTCCTCCTCATCTTCCCCTACCATATTTCTAAAAATCTCCCTATCATGATATGTAGTAACTGCTGGAAATTTTCAGGTGAGGAGGGGGGAAACAAACTTTCAAAACTGGAAATAGAGAAATGGTTGAGGTTTGTCTTTCTGGAATCGGGAATTTCTCATGTTCTTCTTTTTCACAACATCAATTTGCAATTTTTTCTTTGAACTGTTTCCAACTTGAATTTTCTTCTCGGTTTTTGAGAAAAATCAATACTTTTGACAAAACAGAGAATATTTATAACACGGTGTTTTTTCTTCAGAGAGTGGACAGTCTTGCAAATTTGGTTTCTTGCAGGTTGGCTTCTATGGTTGCATCCCTTTTTTCAAAAGAATGTGAGAAAGAAAAAGGCATATTTTGGATGTAGAGTAGGAAAATGGAGAGACTGTGTATAACTCAGAGAAGGAGTAAAAACACAGGCAGTCTTTTAAGCTTCACTTTCCTTTCTTTCAACTCAATACTATGTTTTTAATCCTCCACCTTATATAAATATATCATATGCAAAGCAGTTTCCTTAGCCTACCTCTTTTCAAGCTTGAATTTTGACAAAATTTTCAAATTTTCTGGCTGCAGAACTGCTCTCTGCCCTTCCTGTAGAAATCTTCCTGTAGACAGTGTTCCTGTAGAATGAAACTATACACAGGTTCTTTTTCAGGACATTGATAGATATGTAAATTGCGATTTTTTCACACACACAGGTTGGCCTCCGCTGTTGCATGTATCTTCTTTGCAGAAAAATTAAAAATGATGAGGAGATTTTGGATGCAGAGAAAAAAACCTGGGTAAACTCAATGGAATATGTAGGCAGACTATTTTACTCTCAATACACAGGCAGACTTTTCCTCTGATTTTCCAATCTGATGCCGTTCAATTCACCACCTTGCATTAAAAAAATCATGCACAGAGAAGTTTTCCTGAGCCTACCTCACTTTGAGCTTGAAATTTACTGAAAATCCTGAGTTTTCTTTCTACAGGGTTGTTTTCGGCCTTTCCTGTAGAAGGCTCTCATTTCCTGTAGAATGAAATTGTGATTTCTGTAGAGCATGATAGGCAGGAGATTTAAGAAAACAGGTAGAAATCTCAAAAAATCAGGCAAAAATCTTGCAGAGCACCACTGGTTAGCTGCTCTGGAAGTGGTGGACACATACTCCAGTTGGGAACGTTGTGAAGGCACAGTGAAAAAAGAGGGGTGACTGCGTTAACTGAGCTGTCTTTTAACTGTTGGCGTGATTCGTGGTGAGGAGATGAGGTGGCAAAAATGTGCATTGGCCCCATGCAAACTGCAATGCTGTCACAAAACTTCATGTTTTCTATCTGTTAATCACTTGACATCATGTCCATTGGAGTTCAGAAGATCTGCCACTACCTTTTTTTAAATTTCTCCTGAGTTGACTAGACACGTGCACTTGATGATCTTCGGACGAGTACAATTGAACTAGCTGAGGGTTTCGGGTTAACTAGCTAGCTTTCTGGCTTAATCCAACCATTTCATTCATTCATGCACTTTTGAATCATACAAATGCAAATAAAGGAACTGGTTTGGACACTTACCTGTAAGTCGACATGCTGCTTGGTTCTTTTTGCTGCTACATGCTCATATTCCATTGCTGCATGCATGGATCCCTGATGCTATAGGCTTTTTTCCATGACATTTCAGAAGCTAAAAAAACCACCCATTTGAGATGACATTGTGTTGAAGTCCAAATTTCAGATCTTGTCTCGCTATATTTTCAGAGGTACGATCTGAGTAATTTAGGGTTTTCACAAGCTCCAAAATTCTATCCCAAACAGGTCATTGTGGAATTTTCGCTCTAATTGTTTTTCTACAACGTTTCTGACTCTGAAATGGAAACCTATTTGAGTAGCAATAGTGATGGAGCCCAGGCTCAAATTTTAGATCTTTCTTCACTATATTTTCGGAGATATAGTCAATGAAATTTAGGGTTTTTGCAGGCCCTGAATTACATCCCTAACAGGTGACCTGGGAAAAATCGTCATAGCTTTCTGTTTAAGCATCAAATTGAAATTTAGTATGAAGCTACAAAAAAAGGACTGACTATACTTTCTTTTGTATTGTTTTTCGGTTTGAAGGTCGAACAAGTAACACGTGGTACTTCATACAAGTTCGCTCTACTGAAAATTTATATAGGCAGGTCATCTTGGGAGATTGGGCATAACACTTTCTTGGAGAATCCATTTTTGATCAAATAGATAACATTGGAAAGACGACACAGAGAGATACCGCTGATAACAATTTCATACTTTGGAGATCTAAACTCTCAGAGATACAACAGATTCCAAATCGAGACCCTAATTGCAATAAAAAAGAATGACTCAAATCAAGAAATTAGAAACACCTAGTAATCAAAATTTGATAGATGATTTGAAGAATGTGATCAAAGCTAAGATAAATAGTTTTATCTATGCCATGGAAGCTGATATTGATTGTATGAAAGCATATTGGAAGAAAGGCATGGAAGATTTGAATAAAGACATGGAAGGTTTGAAGGAAGGTGGGACAAATATACTACAAGAAATGCCTCCTAATGGTGAATAGGTAGTAGAGGAAACTCGTGATGGGAACAAAAGTAATGTTAATCATAATCTCATAGAATCTAATGTTGGATTGAATACCTAGCATATTCCAAAGATAGATATGAGGAAGTTTGATGGCAAGGATCCCGTAACATGGATACTACAGATGGACAAATATTTTGATCTACATAATCTGCAAAACACCTAAAAGGTACGTATTGCATCTTTATATTTACAACTGAATCAATTTTTATGGTATAAAGGGCTTTTTTCTCATAAACCACTTAGCACGTGGTCAACTTTCATAGAGGAAATGATAGCACATTATGAGGATACAAAGAGAAACACCTTCTTTATCCAATTGATAAATCTAAAAAAAAAGGTGTTCAATGAAAGAGCACATTGAGGACTTTTAAAAATTGAATATAAAGGAAAATGATATTCCAGATAAGTAGAGGATTGATTTCTTCATAGGGGGTTTGAAGGATAACATTCAACATGGAGTTCATCTTTGTGAACCTGATTCATTGGAGAAGGCATTTAGGTTGGCATGAAAAATTGAAAGCGAAATTATGGAGAAAAGGAATCCCACCACTCACAACTATAATTATGGAAGTGTTTTTTCTCCTAGCCTTCCACAACCTACAAGGTTTACACCACAACAATTAGAGAAAAATGGCTTTGTTACAATTGTGATAACAAATACACTAAAGGTTATAAGTGTGCCGAGAAGAAATTATTTTACATAGATTATGAAGAGGAGGAAGAAAAGGATCAAGAAATATCAAAAGAAGAGGAGATACACTAGTAACCAACCACAGAGAAAGAAGAAATGAATCAGACTATATCTTGTAAAGTAATGGCAAGAATCACCACACCTAAAACTCTCAAGATAGAAGGACATATCAAGAAGAAAAAGGTTTATGAAGTGAAAGATCACATCGACAAAGAGGAAATGAATCTGACCATATCTTGTAATGCATTAGCTAGAATTACCACTCCTCAAACTCTCAAGATAGAAGGACATATCAAGAAGAAAATTTTTCAAGAAATGAAAGATGACATCGAGCATCAAGAAATGAATCTGACTGTATCTTGTAATGCATTTGAATAAATTACCACTCCTCAAACTCTCAAGATAGAAGGACATATCAAGAAGAAAAAGATTCAAGGAGTGAAAGAACACATCGAGCATCAACAACAAGTTCTCAAACTTTTAAAGGATACTTCCACTTTGGTGTAGAATCGAATCAAACAATAGGCAGATCAACATCGCAGTGAAAGAACTTTTTATGTAGGTGAATGGGTAGTTTTACAGCTACATCTCAAGCAAGTTATTGATGAGAAGGAAATTTTGGCAATACTACATGCACTTAAGAAATGGTGACCTTACCTAATGGGAAGACACTTTAAGGTAAAAATGTATCATGATAGTCTTAATTACTTTTTAGAACAAAGATTATCTTTAGAAGAATAGAAAAAATGGGTCACAAATATGTTGGGTTCTGACTTTGAAACCGTCTACGAAAAAGGGAAGCAAAATGTTGTTGCAGATGCAATCTCAAGAAAGGATGAGGATGTGGAAGCATTGTTTTGTGCTATTCCTATTATCCAACTAGATTGGATAAACAAAGCAAGGGATGAATGGAAGAAGGACAAAGAAGTGTGGCCACTCATTCAAAAGTTGTAGAAGATCTCAGTTCAAATAATATTTCTAGAACTTGACGAGGAAGGAAAAATCATATTGGAACCTGGGACAGTTACAGAAACAACAACCCTATAGCTACAAAATCGATCAATTTCAGAGTATCTCATCAAGTGGAAGAAATCGCCCATGGAATATTCCACATGGGAGGACAAGAATTTTATACAGAAGCATCAAGAATTACTGAAGCGTTGAGGACAACACTTTTTGAAGGAGAGGGGCATGTGAGGTCCCTACACTACTAGTGTAACCCCTTATTGTTATTAGTACAATCCCCTTATTACATTTTTGTTCCCATGTAGTCCCCATATTGTTATTAATATGCCCCATAAAAGCCCACCATTGTTATTATTGTGCCCTTACATTATTATTGTTTTGTCGGCTCTGATTATATTATGACCCCTTAGGCTCCTATATATAGAAAGAAGGTCTTGTCATTTGTATCATCCAAGAATTGTTCATTTTTGTAATGTAAAGGAGGTTGCTCCCTCGAAGAGGCTGATTTCTAAGGCGTTTATCTTTATTTTCTATCTTTTTGTGAGATGGTTTCATAACGGATTCCACAAATAGGTGACTGTGTTATAAGTGTTTCCACGATATAATTTTCTTTTCGAGACATGTGACCAATGTTCCTGTATATGTGGACACTTAGTGTTTTGTTGAAAAGATGATAGAGGTTACTTGGAGCAAGATCTACAACACATTCTTGTAGGATAAGTCTCTGGAGGACTTAGAAGATGTTCATGCATATATCAAAATTAATAAGTCCATAACATCGCATGCATACTTCCAATCATGCCATGTGTTAAATCTATTGAATGGATCATCACACACATGGATGACTCTCATCTTGCGCTCCGCTATGAGAGTGATGATCACCTCGGTGCATATTATGGTGAGGATATGTAGAAACACTATAACATGCTCAAGACCAATGAGTACAAAAACAACAATTTCTACACAAGATGGGATACCATTGACCTCAATGATGTTATTAAACAATGGTGTTGAGAACCTACCAAGTTTTTCTATCGCACATAAGTTGCTTATCCAAAAAAGATTCTGAGACATGTATATTTGTATTTGATGGCTATGTATTATCAGTTTTTTGGGGTAATGAATGTTGAATTGTTCCAAGATAATTGGATATATAAGCTCAATTTTGTGGTCAACCATGCAAGATCATTGAATCGGTTGGATATGTTCTCATATGACCTACAACGACAGGTGGGGTAGGCTAAAGCTTCTTTATAGGAAAATCAAGTTACAAAATTCTACATGTCTAGATGTCTCTTGGATGGGATTTGTGCATGGTATGTCTTCTTGAAACTATACTAGAATTAGACCCCTAAAGATAAATTTCCAGTTTTTTTCCACTATAAGGTGTTACCAGGAGGAATCTTTAGAGGAACATATGATAGGTTGGCCAAACAATTCTTTGCATCTATTTTTCACCTGATATTTGACATCATTCCTCCATGCATGACTGATCAAGTGGAGGGATTTACCTCAAGATATCACAAATGAGTTTGGCGATACCGAGGGCACATATATTATATGCTTTAGATGTAAAATATCCTCTCATTTTATGTCACGATATGTGAAAAAAAATGTAGTCATGCAGGAATAGGCAAATTAGTTGGACAAGGGGTTGTTAGGAATTCTTCACAAGAAGAAGAAAGCCCCTTGGCCTATCTTTCCATTGAGGATAGGATTGTGCGAATTAAAGATTCACAAGGCATTAGTATATGAGATAGAAGAGCTCAGGTTCCCACACTTTTCCACCAAATATTTCCATGCATATGATCCTAAGAAAATTGTTAGGTTACATTGTCAAAGGGTTGGTCAAACATGGGGTATTCATCAATGTCGAGATGAGAAGATGAAAAGATAAAGAAATGGTACAATGCCAAAATGAAGAAACATCTAGCCACATAGGTTACTTCACCTCACAACCCATTAGCTTAGGACTTGCAAGATAAAGAAAAAGAGTAGGAGGAGGAGGAAACAACACCTCAAGTAAAGAAGCTAGCTCCTAGAAAAGGGATCAGGTATTCATTGCACGAGAGTAATAGGAAATGGAAGGTCAATCCTTTAAACATGCAAGATACACAAAAATAGATAGAGAGGAGGGAAGGAGAAGAATAATAAGAAGAGGATGAGAATAAGATATAGTATTAGCTTCTTAAGAGGCAACAAATAGAAGAAGAAGAGAGGAAACAGATAAAGGAAGAGCAGCAGAGGCAGAATCATGAGGAGGAAGCAATGTAGAAGCTAGAAGAGGAAACATTGACTCAAGAGTTAGAGGAGGAGTAGTTAGAGGAAGAAGATACCATCCAACCCATGGATGATGATCCAATACTCCATGTGAACAACCACTCATGGGAGGTCATATTCCATTTAGAGAGATGGGGATTGTGCCTCCACTAGTAGATCAATTCAGGGATGTATGCATCATAACGATTAATCAGCTGAAGAAGATGATTGTGTAGCAAAGGTATAGATACTTCTCATAGGATCCTAAAAATCAAGTCTTAGTAGTTACAAAAAGGGTGATCACCTATAACACTAGAATAAATATGAGGCAGTTATGACAACAAACGTTGCATTCGTTACAGTGACATATGATAAATCAAAATCATTTTTGAACAAGAATGGAAGGTTGAGAATATAATTGGTTGTGATGAAGAAACAAGTAGAGCATATTGAAGCAGAGAACCAATAGTTGTCATCACAAAGTACCAATACTTTAGAATGGAAGTTATCCATGCTTAAAGGGTTGGGAACAATGGAGGACACCATGACACAACTATACAATGAGATTATACTTATACGCTGAGATCATGGCCCCTCTCATAGGATTTTAGAAGAATGCATAGGAAATGGTTAAAATCCTGAGGATAGCAACCAAATTAGTTGACCAGATAAAAGAGTGGACTGCCAATTATCTAGATGCTTCGTAGAACTTGGAAAAGAAGGATAAAATTTCCATAGATATTGACAATGTTTAGTTGAGTCTCCACCTACAGAATTACTCGCACCTTAGAACACAGTCATTTAACACCATGGCTGCCTAAAATCAACTGCATAGGGGTTTGAGACTCTTACACGGAATCGTGGGTTTCCCACCATCATATCTCTTCAAGCAATCAGAGGCAGTCAGGTCATCTTTTAGGAGATCAAGGATTACATTGAACAAATCAAGTAAGTAACAAAATAGGAATGCTTAGAGGTAATGAAGGACATTATTTAGCAGTATGCCTTTGCACCAGTCAAAGTGCACTTGAAGCTCTCATGGTTGTGGAATAATGTGAAATCAAGCTCTAAGAACATACTAATAGTGGCATTGTAGGTGAAGATGCACTACAAAGGGAACTTTCCATATCAGATCAAAGACATCACAAAGAAGTTTAGAGTGTGGGAAAAATACATCGTAAATGAACTCCATGAAGAATAAAATGATTTATCCATTTAAGGATGCTTTTTCCTCTCAACAACTTTTTCTTATTAGGTCACCATCTCATTTGTAAATTGTACTATGTAATTAATGTTATGTGATGAATCCCAAGGGATACAAGTGGAATATGAATCGCCACACATCAGAATATAATGAGTAATGTTAGAATATCAACAATCATAGAAGTCAACGAATCATGAGGAAGCTCAAAATTCATTGTGTTTATTATAAATAGCTACTCATAAGTCAAATAATAAGGATTTTTCCTATGATTTTGTAGGACTAGCCTTGACTTCCCTTGTACTACATAAGAGATAGATTATTCTTTGGAGAAGCAAGTTTTAGCTTCATGCTCCACTATTGGATACAATTATTCACTCACATAACAATGCACTTGGGATCTTGCACTTATAATGATAATCTCATTGAGCTTAAATTCACTCATACATGTATCATAGATGTATTTGGACTATTCTAGTTATGTGTATGGTATATGTTGTTTTATTCACATATTAAGTTAATGAACTATTTTTTTCTTAGATATGTCTATCATTTAATGAATGTTGTTATGTTTCAATGATTTTTATTCACTATGTGGACTAATTTTCAGGTACTGAACAAGTCTCTCTCTTTTCCCAAAGGCTCACTTTAGGATAGTATTATTACTTTTCTAACTAGTGGCATGTTTCTCTCTCCAATCATGTAAGTCTCCCTCATACACCTTACATTGGGAGTCTAAAAAATTTCACATTATTACAGACCTAAAGAGGCGTTGTGTTCTCTTACGTCTAATTGAAACCAATGAATTTCTTACCATTCTAATGGTGGTTGGGGCGTATGACCAGACGGGACATCTACACTAAATGGTGTGAGGTATAACTAGGACTTCACATTGGGGAGATCCTCTTGGAATTCTTGTAGAATTTAGCACCATTAACAAGGTGATAAGGAGAATATAACACCACACAAGAAGTTTAATGTGGTTGACATGTAGTTTCTTTCACTTTGAAGTGCATTACTTGGGACATGTTGTTTCCAAGCTAGGGATATTAGTGGACCATAAAAAGTTTAAATATATCATTAAGTCATTAACTCCTACGAATGTGGATGAGGACAAATAATTCATGGGAATAACTAGTTATTACAGGAGGTTCATTAGGAACTTCTCATGGATTGGTTATTCCATTACATATTTGTAGAGAAAAAGGAACTTTGAATGCATAGAGGAATGCGTAATAATTTTTAGAAGTTGAAGCATTTGCTTACAAATGCTCTAGTATTTAAGATTGTTGATTGAGATAAAGAGTTTGTAGTTTGTAAAAATGCTTGTAAGGAAGGACTTGGTGGAGTCTTGATGCAAGAAGGACAAGCAGTATGCTATGAGCCAAGAAAGTTGAATAAGAAAAAGAGGAACTATGTGACTCATGATGTTGAGGTGGAAGTTGTTATTCATGCATTGAATATTTGGAAACATCATCTTCTTGGTAGGACATTTGTTCTAATGAGCTATCATAGTGGATTGAGGTACTTGTTTGGCCAACCTAATCTAAATTTCAAGAAAACTATATAGTTGGCCACCCTCAGTGAGTTTGAAATCAAGATCGGGTACATCAAGGGTAAGGAGAATAGGGTTGTGGATGCTCTCAATATGAGATTGTAGGTAAATCATGTGAAAACTATGAGTTCATATGTGAAAAATTTATAGGAGAGGATCTTGTGGGTAGGGAAGTGTTATTACAAGTATAAATAGTTGAAGCACAGGTTCTAGCAGCAAGGTGAAAGTGATAGGGATGAGGACTATCACCTCACATTAGATGGCTTGGTCAGATTCACGAATATGATCTATGTGTCAGATGATACTGAGTTGAATAAGCTTATCTTGAGAGAGTTTCAAGTCAAACTGTATTAAGATCACCTGAGATATTAGAAGACATTGAAAGTAGTTAAGAAGTTCTATTATTGACCAAGTTTAAAGAAAGAAGTGGTTGAGTTTGTTGTGAGATGTTTGGACTGTTAGAAGGTGAGAGCAGTGTAAGCATCCAGTTGGTCTAACCTATTCTGATTCTCTAATGGAAATGGCAACTCATTTCCATGGATTTCATTACACATTTTTCGAGGAAATATAGAAAACATGATTCCATCATGGTTTTGGTTGACATGTTAAGCAAGGTATCTCACTTTATTGCAATGAATTCTACTAATTCAGCTAGTGAGGTAGCTCAAATATTTATTAGGGAGATAATGGGATTGCATGGCCTTCCTCAGAAGATCATATCATATAAAGATGTCAATTTAACTTCTAGGTTTTGGAAGGAGTTGTTTATAAGTTTTAGCACAAAGTTGGATTTTAGTACAACTTATCATCTATAGAAAAATTGAGAAAAAAAAGAGGGTTAATAAGATCCTTGAGGACATGTTGACGATGTATGTCATGCATCAACAGAATAGGTTGGAAGAGGATCTTCCAATGGTAGAGTTTTCTTATAATAATGGGAATCAGGAATCCTTGAGGATGATTCCATTTGAGGCTCTCTATGGTTTGTAATACTCCCATCAACTTGAGTGATCTAGTGAATAGAGCACTAATTGAACTAGACAAGTTGGCAGAGATGGAATAGGAAATGTAGGTCATCGAGAGGAATATAAAGGAAGCATGGGATAGGAAGAAATTTTATCTAGATCAACACAGGGAATTTAAGGAGTTTCATATTGGGGATAATGTGTTCTTACACATAAATCCCAAGAAGATCTTTTTCAGGATTGGATCATGTGCCAAGTTGGTGCCTTGGTATTGTGGGCCTTTCAAGATCCTTGAGAGGATTGGACCAGTGGCCTATAGAATTGCACTACCATCAACAATGAAAATTCATAATGTTTTCCATGTTTCATTTCTTAAGATATGTGTCAAGGATGTTGATCATGTGATTGATTGGTCTATATCATAGGTGGAATTAGAGGGAAAGTTCCAGCTAGAACCTCAATGCATTTTGCAGTGAAAAAATCTCATGCTTTGGAACAGAGAAATCGAGCAAGTTAAAGTGGATTGGAAGAAATTTGGTCCCCATGAAGCTACATGGGATATGGTTAATTAGATGTCACCTATGTATCCTTCATTATTCACTACTTCAGGACAGTGCATTTTTGGTGTGTGTGTGTGTGTGTGTACCACAATGAGTTATGTTATAAATCTCCAATATGTTGTATATTTGTTTTTATTTTCACCAAGATATTATTGTAAATACTATATCAAGCTAAGTTATAAAGCTCCATTGTCAGTATGTTTTGGTTTTGAATAGTTTTTTAGGTCATATCTCTAATCGAAAACTGAGGACAACGTTCCCCCAAGGGGGAGGGGCTTTTTACAACCCTTGGTTATTTTTCCATATAAATAAAATAAGACCAAGGTCATGGGACATGTATTCCAAGTTGAATGGTGGGAAAAAACATATATATGGGCATCACTTGTGATTTATTTATGGATATGGAAATTGGAAAAGGAATTGGCAAAGGAAAAGTGGTATTAATTGGCATTAAATTATGAAAATAAAGGAAAATGGACATGACGAGACACAACTTTTCATGATACTGAAATTAAGTGAAAAGCGAAGGAAAATGAAGAAATATTATGAATCAATGATAAAAAGGTTTAAGAGAAACAATTACTAGCTTTTTGACAGTTTTGGTGTTGATATTTTGTTCATTCTCCCTCTCCCTCTCATACTCTTGCACACTAAGAGAATTATTAAATCCTTGGAGCACTCTAGTACTCACTTGGATTAGATAAAGAAGGAAAAGGAAATAAAGGAAGTGTGAGGAGACAACAGGATCAATAATGACAACTATATTACTTTGTAGGTAATAGGTTGCATGTATGATCTTCTTGCTGATTTTTGGATGCATGGTATATGCATGTGATTATCTGGTTATGTTTTCATTAGCATTGATGTTTTCCCTATATTAATAGTGGTTTCAGTCTTGCCTTGCCATTTCCTAGATAGCCATGATTTTGTGGGTTTTCTCCACTCTTTTTTCTTATTGTTTCCTAGTTTTCCCTATGGCTATGCGCTGGAACAAACGCTCAGGAGCCATAGATCAACTTGGGTTGAGTTACTAGTAATAGAGCCTAGGTTGGGACAAATTATTTGGAGCCCTTGGTGGGTAGAGTTGCTAGTCCATTGAGCTAGGTTCGACAAATGCTCTGGAGCCCTGTGACAATTTTGGGCTCAATTATTAGTTCCTAGAGCCCTCGAAAACTTGGGTAGAGACTGATATGGTTATGGTTAGTGTTTTTCTGATCGTAGAGGCGGAGCCAATATGGTGGAGGCTTGAGGTGGTTTTTCCTCTCGAAGCCCCAGATGGTTGTGTTTTTGTTACCCTTATGATCCCACATTCATGCAAGGAATATGGCACTGGGGTGATTGGATGAAAGAGAGACTTGGTTCAGCCCAATCTATGGTCAGGTAGTATGTCGAAGTCCCTCACTTGATTTTCATTTTCAAATGTTAATATGAGATATTACCCTATTGTGATCTATGAGCATATATGTTGATTATGATGGTTATCTTATGGCTTCTTACATGTTGTGATATGATAATTAATGGTTGACAAATGCATGAACTATAAGTGTTATTGAAAATACCTGGAGAGGGCATAGAGACTTCTTAATGATTCTATGGTGAGCTTATTGAATCAGTGAAAAGATATCTATTTATGACCTACATGTAATATGTACATAAACTCTTTGTAAAAATGAGTAATTTGGACATCAAACTTCACGGGGTTGTAACTTTGGTATACGATCTCCATTTCACTACCATAATACCTCATTTCAAGGATCTCTATGAGGAGGCAAAAAAGAGAATATGTCAAACAATTTTTGACACTTTTCCAGTGTATTGGTTTTCCATGAAAATGTCGTTTAGGCCTCAGAAATGGCCTTATAAGTTTATAACCCAATAAATTTCCAAAAATAGAATGTTGTGTTAAATTTAAGGAAGAATGACTGAAATGAAATTGTGTTAGCTCAATTTTAGCTGATAAAAATGTGATCATGTGTCGCTAAGTGTTTGTAGTTGATTCTGGACATGTGGACCCCATTTTCCATAAGTGCATCTTGGAAATCGGATCTCATATAGTAAATCTCTTCTCATGTTTACCCTGGTGAGCAAGTTCAAGTGGGTAAATAATGTCTGGGGTGTTACACCACTCTCTTGATTTGTTCTGGAGTGTGTTTTTCCTCTAGTGTAGGTTGCTTAGTGGTTCTAGTTTGAACTCTCCCTCAAGTTCCACCTATATCACATAATAGTCAACAATTTGATTAGAGTATTATGCATCCTTCTTATGCAAATAAGTATGAAAAAAAAAATGTTCATTCATTATGGGTGGTAAGGGTATATTATATGCCACTTACCCCACTCTTTCTAAGATCTAAAATGGTTCACAAAATCTGGCTGCAAAATTGGAACAATGCCCCAATTTCAGTGAGATATTCCTTGGTTTACTTCAAGGATACACATTCTCTCCCACTTTGAAATGCTTGTGTAGATTATGCAGATTTCCATAACTCTTTTTCCTATCCTCTATTTCCTGTCATTTATTTTTGATATTGAGCACTTCCTGCACCATTTCCTCAACATGTCTAGTCGAATAACTACTATATTTATTCGACCATCCCAATTGATAGGAGCATTCTATTTTCAGTGATTCAATACCTCAAAAGGGCTCATCCCCAATAAATGTTGATATCCATAATTGTTGATGTCCCAAATTTCCCTATTTGTACCCATTTCCATAAATATTAGCCTATGTTTTATCTCAATATAGACTACTCTTTCCTGCACTAGTGCAAGTTAGCTACCCATTCCTGCACATGATCATATTTTATATTAAGATTTATTACAATGATTTATTAATCACTTTTATATGGATTTCATGCCTATTTACATACCTCTTGTAACTCATGTTACTTTCATAGAGTAATTGTGGAATTTAGTATTAATTATGAGTCAGTATGACTAGTGCAGGTAGATTCCTGCACCGCCATGAACATTGCTTGAGATTTCCCTTGCCCAAATGTTCCATGAGTATGGGTCTCGATCCTTGACACTGAATTTAGTTGCTGATGAACTAAAGAAGGATACCGGTGGTGTGTAATCAGGGAATTTTTTCCAAATTTAGTCTACAACCAAGTGAGATACATGTTGCATTATAACTATTGGCTGATTTTGTAATTTTGGTTTCTAGTTTGTTTGGTCCAAAGGCCTAAATAAGCAAATGTTCTTAATTAGAGAAAATAGCTAAGGCCAAATGGATGTTTAATATATAGATAACAGGTAGGATTAGCTAGCGAACCATCGACTGCAATTTCATTTTCATGTAATCTGGGTATCGTCTCAACTCCGGGGCTGGACTTTCACTTCATGTACACTTTCTAAATCGAGTAATACAAGAAAATTGCCATGATTTTCATACACAATGTTCAATTTATCTTTAATGCATATTTTAGTGTTGAGCCTTTTCATTTCTTAGATGGGAAACAAGATGGTTGGCTAGGACTGAGCTAACCCAGCTCGTTTACCCCGTCTGCTTTTGTTATTCAGAAAGACAATGTGAATACTTTCTTTGCAGCTGTGTGATGTTACAATTTTAATATTTATTTCTCAAATTCTAATTTAAATTTATTTTGTAGTTAAAGTGTAAAACAGATCCATGGTTTGAGAGTTAGCTAAGTTTATTTCATTTATGAAATTCCTTTCTCGCATTTTCTTTACTCTAAATCCTTGTTTTAATTTTCTTTCGATTAGATCGTGCATGAAGCTCTTTCCTGCACCAGCGCATGTGGTTTCCTGCACTTTGGTTTAGTCATTTGTTTTGCAACAAACATTGAATTACTTACCTACATATCATTTCCAGTTATTTTCCAAGTGAATGAATTGTTAAATTTAGTAACTATTTTCAGCATTAAATGTACATCTTTAGAGGATCTGGAAGCATATGCATAAAATTATCATGAACATGTTATATTTTCAAAGAACATAATCACTTTGATGGGATAAACAAAGTTAATAAACACATGCAAATCACTTAGGCTACTATTTGATTCCTTTTAGTTTCTTTTAATTCATGAAGTTTATTTCTTTTGCAAGGTTTAATGAATTAAATCCTTTTCTTTTCTATAGATAATTTACTTCAAGATTTTATTTAGAGCTGCAATTCTTTTTCAACACATCTTTCAGTCCTTTCGACAGTAATTTAGAAACTAGGTGAAGGAAACTCTACCTTGGTGCAAGAGCTGGTCTCTTGTCACAGAAACAGAGTGCTCTAAGACTTGAAAATTAGAGCACCTTCATAAAGACATAAGTCGTTAGTAAGGAAGGTAAAGTATATTTTTACACAGAGACATTGTACCTGCACTAGTGCAAGCAGATTGCAACAGGGCAAGAATAGGTTGTTTGTGTGGAAGGAAGATCGGGAGGAAGACATAACTTTGGAATGACCCACTTGTGAGACTGTTAGCCATCCACCTGAAGTTGAATATAGCATTTCATTCTAGCATTTAATATTGTTTCAGTTGTGTGAAATTCCTTTACTTGATTTACTTGCAAATTGACTTTTACATTCCAACACTAGAGTTGCCTTGGTGTTAATTTCCTTTACGATTGTTTTATGTCTAATTATGAAAGCATTTCCTTTAAGTAGGATTAGGAATAGGAAAATTTCATACGACTTCTAGCATTACCTGTGCTTCATCTCTAAGTTTACTAAACCCTTGGGTTGACAATTAAGTGTTGAGGAGTTTTCTTAAGCACAATTCCTACACCCAAAATTTTGGCACCGTTGATGGGGAGGTGATTTTAATTGGTAAGAATTTTCCATTTTCTTGCAATAGGGTAAGTCTGTTATTATTTTTTTCCTGCAGTGTGCTTCTATTGTTTGAAGGAATTTATAGGTGCTAATTTATTTTTTGAAAATTGCATTTTGTATTTGAATTTCATTTTGTCATTTTTGAAATGAATGCCTAAAAGATGTTGGGGTCTGAAGCCCACTAGGGGCCAAATAAATACTGACAAAATTGAAACCAAAACTCATATTGGGCCTTCTTTTTCAGGCATAAAGTCCAAACAAACTCAGACTCATCACGCAGGAACAATCCACCTAGGGTCTGGTAGCAGTGGTCCACGTGTGACACGGGCCATAAAGAGAAGAAGGGGACTGTTGGAATCCATAATCAACCTTCTCAGCCTGTCAACAGTGGTTCATGTGGAAGAACAACAATGGCAGATATGGAAGACCATGCAGAAGGAAGTGGTGAAAATTAGGTAAATGAGGAATAACCCACTTTTAGATTCTCGATTGTGGATCCTAATACACAAGTACAGATGAAAACTATTTCACCATCAACTCTTCCTCATTTTTATAGTAAGGTACATGAAGATCCAGACTCTTTATTGCTTGTGTTTGATATTTTGTGTAGAAGTTATGATTATTCATCTGATGCCTAGAAGTTAAATTTGTTTCCTGCAACTCTCAAGGACGCAACACTCTGTTGCTTCATGGGACTAAAACAAAACACTATATCTTCTTGGGAGCAAACAAAGAGAGTGTTCTTGTCAAAATATCATGAATAATGTAAAACTAGAGATATTCAAGATGATATCTTTACTATTGTGCAAAATGATGATGAGACTCTAGAGGATTGCAGGGAGAGATTCCTGTATATCTTTCAAAGGTCAAAGCAAAAATTTGATCCAAGTAGCATTATAACCTTTTTGTTACGTGGGCTCATTGATGATGCTAGAAATAATTTAAATCTATTAGGACAAGGAGATATTTATCAAAAGACTCTTGATCAACTCTGTGACTTGTGTAGGAAATTCTCGAGGAACCAATATAGATCTGGTAAAGGAATTTGGAATAAAAACCGGAAAACCGAATATATTGATGCTATGATTGTTGGATTAGAAAACAAAATGGATAATATGAAAATAGAAATAGTGAATATTGTTAGTAAATAGATAGACTCTTTTGAGTTTTAGCAAAATATTGTAGAAGAGCAAGAGATATTGTCTATTTACTGTCCTAAATGTAGAAGAAAGCATCTTTTAGGAGAATGTCCTATCGATATTAAAGAAACTAATCAATGTGAAATTTGTGCAGATAACCATGCTATAGAAAAATGTCCCTCCATACCTGGGCTGAAAGCTATACTTGAAGGGGACAGCCTAAAGCTAAATCACTGCGTGCTACGAGAGCACGAAGAAATTAGCCTAAGCTAAGTGCAGGTATGGTTCCTAAACCTCCACCACATTTTTTTGGTTATAATGCACACTCATATTCCTATCCTAACACTGGTCACTATCAACATTGGCAACGTGGGAATCGATATCAGTATGGACAACCCTTCCAATATTGGAAACAGGGATGGAGAGGTACAAACCATTCACATCATTCACATCATTCCTATCCTACACCTATGCAATCATACCCTCCTACATATGCACCTTACCCAATGCCTCAACCATCATTACCTCAGTTGAGTCAACCTATGCCACCATTAACTTTACCTCCACCATTTTGACCTTATCAGCTGCTTGCTCAACCTTTACCCAACCCCAATAATAAAGTGGTACAAATGATACATTCTATGATCCTGCTTTCTTCATCCAGATTTCAGACTATGCTAGTTGGAGTCAATGATCTCCAATTGAGATCAGGGAAGGTATTAACTTCAGAAAATCAAAAGCAGCCTATCGTGATTATCGATGGGAAAGGAGAGGATAAAACTCCTCACCATTCTAAAAAACATGACACAATTCAGCCTATCCCTGTACATTCTAAGCCCTTGTCATCTTCCTCCAACTGACCTCCCAATCCAGAGAGGTTAGTTGTGGAGAAGAAGGACCCCATTCCTGAGTCTAGCCTAGCTTCTGAGCTTAGGAACCTTTTCATAAGGGTACCTATGCTCCAAGCTATCAAAGAGATCCCCATATATACAAAAATCATTAGAGAAATTTGTCTCGAGAAGCCAAGAAGGAGAAGATTGGAACCTCAGACTATTCAATTTGTTGGTAGAGCAACATAGTTAATGACGGGATGTATGTACATGGAAATTGAAACCCTGTTGTCTCCACTCAGATAGGTGATGTCCTTGTCTCCAATGTACTTATAGACCTAGGGGCAGCCATTAATGTTATGACAAAGAAAACCATGGATCAACTTGGATTGGTCCATATTCGTCCTACTCCCACTGTGCTTGAATTGGTAGATAGATCTAAAATCAAGCTGGAAGGAGTGTTGGATGATGTGGTCATTTCCCTAGATTCTTGGGAATATCTCATAGATTTCATTGTGATTCAACCAAAGAACCCTATGGGAGGGTATCCCTTGATCTTTGGATTACCACAGCTTGCTACGAATGATGCTTATATTGAATGTCATTCTTGTGATATGTATATTTCCCTTGGAGATTCCAGAATGAAAGTCACCTTATATCCATTTGCTAGATCCATTCAGGAGCTCCGAGACACTTTATGGTTAGACTATAGTAGTGATGAGGAGACTCATCCTGTTTCCTTGATACATCAGAAAGTTGAATCCTCATAGGAGGGTGAGATTCAAGACTTCCTAAACAATCTAGACACCATGCCCTATTTCGAGTCATTAAGTATATTTTTTAGTCTAGATTTTCAGGAATGATATCACTCTCTACCTCCATCACCACCATCTCTAGAGACACCTTTGTGTACTCTTGAGCCTGATACTACTCTTGTTGAGATTAGTCCAGGTAAATCCTTGTATATTAGTTCAGACTTGTATCCTTCTCATCAAGAGAAACTTGTGATTTTTTGCGAAACCATGGAGGGTCATGTTAGAGCTAAAGGCATCCCAATGAGATTTAATAGGATGATAGTTCCTGATTATGGATTCTAATTCCTTTGCATGGTGTTTATGAAGATATGAAAAGGCATCCCTCTTGAAAACTTATACACACCATATATTTATTCAGAACGGAGCCTGACCTGTCCAACAACCCCAAAGGAAGACGAACCCAGCTCTAAAAGACCTTGTAAAGGAAGAATTGCAAAAACTCTAGATTTGATTTTATCTATTCATTTTCTGACAGCCAGTGGGGTCCCTCCATTAGTATTAGTCTAAAAGAAAGATGGGAGATGGCGTATTTGTATTGACTATAGGGAATTGAGTAAAGCCACTCTCAAATATTACTTCCCCCTTCCTTTCATTGAGCAAGTACTCGACACCCTTGACGGTAAGAAGTACTTTTATTTTCTAAACGTCTTTAGCGAATATAACTAGATACAGATAACACCTGACGATCAAGACAAAACCACTTTTACATGTCCATGGGGTACATTTCCTTATTGAGTGCTTCCCTTAGGGCTATATAATGCCCCGCTACCTTTCAAATGGCAGTCTTGACTATTTTTGCTGACCTTGAATGTGTAGAAATCTATCTGGATGATTTCTCTGTGTTTGGTGCTTCACTTCAGGAAGTCGTCAAGAATCTAGAAAAAGGGCATCTTCGCTGTCTAGAAGCTCATATCACCTTAAGTGACAAGAAATGTATATTAATGTCAAAGGAAGGAGTGGTTCTTGGCCATCTTATTTTTGACAATGGTATCTAGGTTGACCCTACAAAAATAGAAGTCATTTTGAGTCTTCCTATACCCAAAACTCAAAGGGAAGTGAGAGGTTTTCTAGGACATGTGGGATACTATAGGAGATTCATTGAGAATTTCTCAAGGATAGCTACCCCCCTTTCTGACTTCTCACTAAACATAGTGAGTTTTCTTGGTCCACAGCTTACCAAAAGTCCTTTGAGACACTGAAGGAAAAATTAGTCCAGGCACCAGTTTTGAGAGGACCAAACTGGTCCTTGCCATTCCATATTTCCTCTGATGCCTCAGATACTTCTATTGGCACAAATTTAGGACAAGAAGAAGACAAAAAATCTTATACCATTTATTTCATTAGTAGAAACTTGTCACCCACATAACTCAATTATATGGTTACTGAGAAAGAGTTTTTAGATGTAATTTTTTCTATTAATAAATCCAGACATTATATTACAGGATATGAAGTCTTTGTACATACTGGCCATTCCACAATAATATATTTGATGAATAAACCATTAACTAGTGGTAGAGTGACTAGGTGGTTCCTATTATTACAGGAGTTTAATATTACTATTGTTGATAGACCAGGAAAATTAAATGTAACAGCAGATTATCTTTCAAGATTAAATAATCCTGGTGAAGCAATTCTTGTTTATGATGATTTTCTTGATGAACATATTTTTGCTGTGTCAACAAAATCCCCATGGTTTGCTGACATAGCTAGCCATTTACTCACCAGAAAATTACCACTTCACTTATCCGCCCGTGAAAACCAGAATATTATTCAGAAAATTGTTGCATATTCCTGGATCCAAGGAAACCTCTTTTACACCAGAGAAAATCTCATTATCCGTAGATATGTAAGAGAGGAAGAAGCGTTTGATATCTTAAAATCTACCCATGATGAACCTTGTGGGGGTCACTTCGTTGATAAGCATAATACATACAAAGTGTTACAAGCTGGCTATTTTTGGCCTTCCTTGTTCAAGGATGCCAAACAATATGTCAAGATAGCGATCAGCGAGTTGGATAGCCTAATCAAACCAATGAAATTCCTTTATGTCCTTAGGTTATGATTGAGCCTTTTGAAAAACGGGCCATTGATTTCGTAGGACCAATAAATCCAGCATCATCAAATAACAAGCATAGTTTGGTTTGTCCAAATTTTGTTACAAAATGGGTAGAAGCTAAAGTTGTTTCTTTTCCTACTGAAAGAGTTGTTGTTGATTTTATTTTTACTGAAACCTTTACTAGATTTGGTGTGCCTAGAGAAATTGTTTCTGACAATGGACCGGAGTTTATTTCTAATCTAGTACAAGGTGTGATGGATCAAAAGAAAATACGGAATAGGAAATCTACACCGTATCACCTGCAAGAAAATGGTCAAGTGGAGTACATGAATAAGGTGATTGATTCCATCCTCACAAAGATGGTAAACATGCATAGAAATTATTGAGCTGACAAATTAATTGAAGCATTATGGACCTATCGAACCACTTAGAGAAACATCACAAGACACACACCATATGAGCTATTGTATGGGAAACATGTCCTCTTGCGGATAGAATTCTAGAGCAAGACTTTTAGGACTGCAGTCCAATTGGGACTAGATCTATCTAAAGCATAGCAGCAATGTATTCTACAATTAAATGATTTAGATGAATTTCGAAGGGATGTTGTTAAGAAGAACATCTTGGTTCAACAACAACACAAGAAGTGGCATGAAATGTCCATTCAGAAGAAGCAGTTCCAAATAGGTGATTGGGTACTCCTTTACGATACAAGATTCAAATATTTTAAAGGCAAGTTCCATACACACTGGATGGGACCCTATGAGGTAGTCAAAGTGTTCGAAAATAGAGCAGTAGAAATCAAAACTATTGATTGATGGAATTATGTGCTCCTGATAAACGAGCATAGATTGAAGGTATATTGTTAGCCCCTTACTAAAGGAGATTTTATGTGGAAAGTCCAACAACCATTTGAAACGGAGTTGGTAGATGGTAACATCAACTTGTTGAAAATTTGATTCCTTCTTATCCTTATTGAAAAAATAATAAAAGAAAAAATAAGAAGAAAATTGAGAAAATTAAAAAGTATGAAAAGAAAAAAATTTCCTGTACTTATGAAAATCAGCTGACTAATATGATTGTAGAAGGATCAACCTGAAAACTAGCGTGCTAGTAGGAAGATCAAAATTTTAATAAAATGGGGATGTTACCTGATTTTTAAATATGTTGCCTACCACCAAGAAGAAGCAGGTTCATGAAACCGAGCACTTACCTAAGTCTGGGTAACTAGCATGGACATTTTTATCCAAGTAAACACTTACCTCCCACAGCAGTTATTTTTTCCTGCACCAGTGTAGGCAGATTTCAAGGTAAAAATATTTTCTTTCTTCTATTTCCCATTTCAAAGATTCCCACTAATTTCTTTTCTAAAAAGCCCTAATGAATTACCTTCCTCTTTCTTCTAAGAAACTACCCTTGCCTGATTTCATAAAATCCTTCTTTTCCCTTGAAATTTTGTGCACATCCCATTATGTTTATCCCTCTTGGTGATATTGTTTCTGAAATCCTTGATGTAATATTCCTTCCCATTCTAAAATTTTTTAACCCCATCCCACTTCTTTATTCCCTCATAAATTGATTATAGAATTTGATGTAGTCAATCCAGAAGGCATGCCCAAGAAACACCAAAGGAGGGCAAATAAATTTTTCTTGTATAATGAGGATTTTTTTTTTAAGTCTAGCTACAAAAGTATGTCCTATCAGATTCTCTGTTTAGGTCTCTGGTGCAAGCACAACATAGAGCAAGCAAGTTTAGTGCAGAAACATAGCTGGCTGTAAAAGAAACTAAAATTTACACAGTCATGGAGTGTTTTGTCAAGGATATTTATTGACATGTACTTTCCTGTACATGTGTATTTATATATCATATCATTCCATGTTTTAATTGATACTCTGTTTCATTATTTACTAACCTAGGAAAAATCTTTAAAGTGCAAGAAGTATATGGTTTGAAATCTAATAATTTTAATTAGTGTTGAAGTATGTCTTGATTAAATTATGATGTGGACTCTGGGATGGTATTGTTGTTTGATAATCTGCATTCGCCCTCCTGGAGGTAATTCTACATTGCCTATCTATTATTACCTTACCCGTAATTCAATCATTGTAACCATTGCACCACTGGTATGTAGACCTCCATTGCACCTAATCATTATGATTCACTCATAGTGGGCTGACACGAATCCTTACCTGATATGGGGGGTTGTTCCATCATAACCAGGTGAGTGGGTTTGAAAGGACGAAGGGTGACAAACCTCTGGAATAAAACTCTCGAAGAAAGTTGGAGTCACTCAGAAATTCCTTCAAGGCTATGATCAGAGAGGGTAAAGTGTAGTTTGAAATGGCACCTATGATGAGTGAGCCGCTATCTTTTCAGGAGATTGAGAAAACTACAGAGTACAGGAACAATCTTTCACTATTGCAAGAATCTAGGTTCCTGCAATTCCTACAAAAGTTTGACAGGTTCGACATGGTTGTGGTATTGGAGTTCGCAAGGACATTCAAAGGAGGCCGAGCCAAGGTCGAGTCATTAAATTTCAAAGTTACAGAGGAGTTTATTGCACAAGCCACAAGCTTTCCACTTATGAGAGGGAACTCATTTAAAAAGGAGTAGCTCACGAAGAAACCTTGGCACCAATTCATGGCTGACAAGAAAATTAAGGTCGACTCGAGGAAGGGACTTCCACAGACTCCCATGCTTGGGAAGTGGTGAGACCTATTGTTTATAATGCCAAAATTTGTAACTGGGGAGGGACGCTATACATTAGCGTTTGTATATGACCTTCAGTTGTTGCTACATTTCGAGTCAGGAAAATTGATTAATTTCTTGTACTACTTGCTCAAGAGTCTTGAGAAGATGGTGAAGGGGATGTAGAGTGGAAATGCAAGGCAAGTTGCAACCAACCTCCACCATCATGGGCTTATCAGGATTCTAGTCAAGAAGAGGTTAGAAGAAAATGGAGTAATGTGGAAAGCATTTCTGAAAGAATTTCGAGTGAGGGGTGCAAAAAATTCTGCTAGCACAAGTACAAGTAAGAAGAGGAAGGTAGAGCAATTGTTTCTTGCCAAGCAGTGAGGTGAAAGTACACCAATGCAAGTAGAGAAGAAGGTAGTTGAAAATATTGCACTTGCGGCAAAGAAGAGAAAGACCAAAACCTCGATGAGGAGCAAGACTGTCTCGCAAGGGACAAACCAGTCGAGTTCTTTGATCGTAATCAACGAATCACCCCAAGTTTCCCCTATAGTTCGTAATCTCTTAGTAATTCCAAATGCAATGGCACACACTGTGGAAGATGAAGAGAATGTAGAGGACGACGTATTGTTGTCAACCTTTCTCAACAAGTTAAGGAGGAGGAAGATGACACCGAATACTACTGAATTCAAAGCAGAGGGTCATGAGGATGAAGAGGAACAAATGTAGAGACCCTTGATAGTTGCAGTGAGCCAGACATGGAGACCCTCAATGATTTCGAGGATCAGGGTACTGAAACCCCTATTCTTTTAGAAGGTCAGGGTATTAAAATCCCTGTAGGTTTAGAAGGACATGGTACTAAAGCTCTTATAGTTTTAGAAGGACAAGGTACTGAAACCCTTGCTAACTTGGAAAGATAGGGTGTTGAATCCCCTGAGAAGCTGGCAGAACAAGGAGTTAAACGCCTTGAGGAATTGAGTGCACAAGGTACTGAAACCCTTGGCACAAAGAATGTGGATGGCATCAAAACTCTCAGTGACAAGAAAACCCCGAGCGTAGAAACTCTCGGTGATGTCATAATACAGACATTTGACAACCTTAACCTTGACGACGATGGGACCTGATTCGAGTCCATTTTAGAGAAGAAATTCACACCTAAATATATTAGCATGGCACCCTCCAATCTCTACCTCAACAGCCTAATAGTAGATTTGGAGCAACAATTTCATGACCTGAAGGCTTTGAACCAGGTCATGAAGGAGAAAAGTTGGCAGAAGCACAGTGAGGTGGAGTTAGTTGTAGAGGTAAAAAGACAGAAGCGACAAGTAAAGGTATGGAAGTATCAGGCTTCCAACTGCTACAAAATTCCTCAAGAAGGTGACTAATAAGCTACAAAGAGCCCAAGACAAGAAGCTGAAGATAGTGAAAGCAAGAATAAACATTGAAGTTCAGGATTGAGGAGCTGGCCATTCATTTTTTAGGATTTTTTGTAGAAGGTAAAACATTATGTGAGTACACACAACAACTTAGGGATGGGAAGATGTTGGTGTCCCATTTCGCTATTTCTACCCCATCTCCACAAACATTAGCCTCTATTTTATCTCAATATAGACCCCTCTTTCCTACACTATTCCATGATAGCTGCCCATTACTGCAAATGCTCATATTTTATATTAAGATTTATTACAACACTTTATTAATCACTTTTACATGGATTTCATGCATATTTACATACCTCTTATAACTTATGTTAATTTCTAGATTAATTGTTGAACTTAGTATTAATTATGAGTGAGTATGACTAGTGCAAGTACATTCCTGCACCGCCACAAAGACTGCCCAAGATTTCTGTGAGCCAAATCTTCCACGAGGATGGGTTGTGATCCTTGACTCCAAGTTTAGTTACTGATGAACTGAAGAAGGATATCGATGGCATGCAATTAGGAAATTTTTTCCAAAGTTAGTCTACGACCAAGAGAGATAAATGTTGCATTGTAACTATTGGCTGATTTTGTAATTTTGGTTTCTAGTCTGTTTGACCGAAAGGCTTGAAAAGAAAATGTTTGTAATTAGTGAAAGCAGCTACGGCCGAAGGGATGTATAAGATATAAATCATAGGTATGATTAGCTAGAAAACCATCGATGGTAATTTCACTTTCATGTAATCTAGGTATCACCTCAGCTTTGGGGCTAGACTTGCACTTCATGTACATTTTTTGAATCGAGTAATACAAGAAATCTGCCATGATTTTCATACACAACGTTTAATTTATCTTTTATGCATATTTGAGTGCTGAGCCTTTTCATTTATTAGATAGGAAATGAGTTGGTTGGCTAGGGCCCAGTTAACCCATCTCGTTTATCTCGTGTGATTTCATTATTCAGAAAGACAGTGTGAATACTTTCTTTGCAGCTATGTGATGTTACAATTTTAGTATGTATTTCTCAAATTCTGATTCGAAATTTCGTTTTTAATTAAAGTGCGAAACGGATCCATGGTTTGAGAGTTAGCTGAGTTTATTTCATTTATGAAATTCATTTCTTGCATTTTCTTTACTCTCAATCCTTGTCTTAATTCTCTTTCGATCAGATCATGCAGGAAGCTCTTTCTTGGACCAGTGCATGTGGTTGCCTGCACTTTAATTCAGTCATTCGTTTTTCAAGTGAGTGAATTGTTAACTTTAGTAATTGTCTTCAACATTAAAAGTACATCTTTAGAGGATATAAAAGAAGTTAGATAAAATCATCATGAACATGTTATATTTGCAAAGAACATAATCACTTTGAGTGGATTACCAAAGTTAATAGACACATGCAAACCACTTAGACTATTGTTTGATTCCTTTGAGCTGCCTTTATCTCACGAAGTTTATTTCTTTTTCAAGTTTTAATGAATTAAAGAATTTTATTTTCTATAGATAATTTACTTCAGGATTTTATTTATAGTTGCAATTCTTTTTCAGCACATCTTTGAGTCCTTTCGAAAGTAATTTGGAAACTGGGTGAAGGAAACTCTGCCTTGGTGCAAGAGTTGCTCTCTTGTCACAGAAACAGAGTGCTCTATGCCTTGAAGCTTAGAGAACGTTCACGAAGACATAAGTCTTCAGTAAGGAAGGTCAACTATACTTTACACAGAGACATCGTACCTGTACTAGTGCAAGTAGACTGCAACAACGCAAAAATAGGTTGTTTGTGTGGAAGGAATATCAGGAGGAAGACAAAACTCTGGAAGGGCCCACTTTTCAGAGTGTTAGCCATCCACCTGAAGATGAATATAGCATTTCATTCCAGCATTTAATATTGCTTTAGTGGTATGAAATTCCTTTACTTGATTTACTTGGAAATTGTCTTTTACATTCTAGCAATAGAGTTGCCTTGGTGTCAATTGCCTTTACGATTGTTTATGTCTGATTCTGCAAGAATTTCCTTTGAGAAGTAGGATTATGAATAGGAAAAGTTCATACCACTTTTTGAATTACCTATTCTTCGTCTCTAAGTCTACGAAACCCCTAGGTTGACAATTAAGTGTTCAAGAGTTTTCTTAAGTGCAATTCCTGCACCTAGCAATAATTATATGCAAACTCCACCAATGGTAGGAAATATTGTCACCTATTTGGCTGATGCATGAGATACATTTTTATGATGTCCTCAAAAACTCTATTCACTCTTTCTATATGGTCATCTATCTGAGGATGATAGGTGGTACTAAAAGCCATTTGGATTTTAAAAATAATAAAAGTGACTTCCAAAGGTTGCATGTTAACTTACCATCTTAATATGATATAATATTCTTAGGCACTCTATCTGATCTAAATATTTCCTTCATGAGTATCTAGGCTATATCAATGGTGTTGTGAGTGGAATTGACAATAATAAAATAGTTTCCTTACTCAACTTTTCCACGACCGCCATAATGACATCATGTTGTCTAGCTATATTTGGCAATTATGTAATGAACTCCATATATATGACTTCCCACTTCCATTAAGGGATTATGATTGCTTGCAAAAATAATGTTGAATGCTACATTCTACGTTTACTTATTGGCATTAAAAACATTATGAAATATGTTTAGCAACATCCTTCTTCAATCATGTCCAATAATATATCTTCTTTATGGATTTTATCATCTTCTAATAACCAGGATGACCCGAGTAAGGTGTTTTTTGAATCTCATCCATGATGATGCTCCTCAAATTAGCTACATTAGGAAAATACTTTCTATTTTTAAAAACCAACATACCTTCATTAATGATCCAGTTCTTCTTTCTTATGGATCCATTTGGCTCCTTCTGCCAACATTTCTTTACACACTAGTAGTTTTCATCATGAGACAATGTGATTTTAATCTTCTCATAGAGTTCAAGCACAGAAGTACTCAATACTACTAAATGAACTTCTTGTAGACTTCTACTGAGTGCATATGCCACTTTATTTTCTTTATTATTGATGTTATTTATCTCATAATCAAATTCACTAATTAAAAATCAACCATATCATTTTTTTTCGCATCCATCTTATACTGATAAAATAGATATCTCAATCCCTTATGGTTAGTCATCAATACAATCTTTCTCACAAATAGATATTACCTCCACATTCTTAAGGCATACAATAATTCTAGAAGCTCTAAGTCATGGGTAACATAAATCTTCTTATATTCATTTAGCTCTATCGATTGATAGAAGGTCACATATGCTTCTTGCATCATGACTCCACCAAGTGATTCCTTGCAAGCATCCATGCAAAACACAATTTACTTATCTAGATCTATTATTATTAAGATAGGTGGAGATGTGAATAATTTGTTACACTGCTCAAAATTGGTTGAACATTCTTGTTCCCATTGAAATTTTAATCGTTTCATTTGCAAAGTATTTATTGGATGCCTAATCCTTGAGAAGTCCTCGATGAACCCTGAGTAATATCCAACTACACCCATGGAACATTTGACCTCTACGACATTCCAACGAGTGGGCCACTTCATTATAGCCTTGATATTTTCTGGATCTATAGCCACTCCTTTCAAATGATATGCTTGAATTAGTGAACCTAGGCTTGGAATAATTGTCACTTGTTGAGTTTTGCATACAACTTATTCTCTCCCAATAATTGTAATTTTGATATACAGTGGTATTCATGCTCTTCCTTAGTCTTTTAATATAGCCAAAATATCATCAACAAATATTAAAACAAATTTATCCAAATAGTGTTTGAGAACATTGTTCATCAAACAAATGAATGTATTTGGGGTATTTATAAGCCAAAACAATGCCATTACAAATTCATAGTGGCCATATCTACTTTTCAAGGTTGTGTTGTGAATGTATTCATATTTGATCCTGACTTCATGGTATCCAACCCTAAAATATATTTTGGACATCACAACATAGCCTTTTAATTGGTCAAATAAATCTTTAATTGTGGGAAACAGGTACTTGTTCTTCACAGTATCCTTGTTTAGCTATTGGTAATGAATGCACAACAACAACGTTCCATCCTTTTTTCTGTGAAATAGTTGGGGGGATCTCTAGGGTGATACATTGGGCCAAATATATCCCTTTTCTATTGTATCCTGTAGTTGTATATTCAATTCCATGAGTTTGTGCATACTCCTACTATATGGATCCCTTGCTACTGCTACTATTCTGAGAATTGGTTCAATAGTAAAACCAATTTCTCTTCTAGGTGGTAGCCTACAAAATTCGTTTAGGGAAATGTCAATAAATACATCGGGTAGCTTTTAAATTTGTCCGTACTACTCTCCAATTCCTTGGCCATGTGTATGGCATACAAAATATAGACCTTTTTGTTGCATCACTTCACTTCATGAGTAGTTATTTTTTTGGGCGTCATTAGTCTCTTTAATAATTGCAAAATTACCTTTCCACCAACATCATTGAGGCATTCCAATCTTTTTTTGTAATAATCAATATTGGTTTTATGTTCTTCCAGCTAATCCATGCCATTTAAAAAATCATAAGATCCTAATGGTAATAAGATTAGAGTAGTCATGGTGGTCATACCACAAATCTCCAACAAGCATGACTCTGCTATGTCTTTCAACCACCTTTTTATTCCCATGGTCAACCAAACCAATGATGATTGTCTATAACCTTTATTTGTAAATTTACATTTCTCTGCAATCTTTCGGCTTGAACTTGCATCCAATAAAATTAAAACATGTTAATTGATGACCATACCTTCCATTTTGTTTACTACAACTTTCTGTTTTTTTGGTCTATTATCTACTACACCATAAATTTGAGATATGTTGTAGACTACATCATTCACTATTGTTGCTTCTTGTACATTGTATAAATTTATGTCGTTCTTCTCTCACTCAAGGCAGTTCCTTTGCACATGCTTTTTTCCACAAGTCCAACATGCTAAATGACCTTTCCTAGACCCATCAACCTCCTCATTTACTCATTTTTGGGGTTTATTTCTACTGATCATTATGGATTTTTGGTTATATTCATTCAAAAAGAAATTTTTTTAACTTCCCCCTCTTCCCTCCTTATTTATATCATGATCACTTCAATCCTTTTCCTTTGAATTTTATATTATCTTTCTTATTCCAATTTGTTCGGACTTCAATCTTGTGTTTGGAATATTCATATCAATACCTCAGCTTTCAAATGGCATCCTCTAGGGTCTTTTGTTCATGAAGCTCTATTTTGTCCTAGTAAGCATGTGGAAATACACTAAGATACCTCTGGATCTTTGTCTTCTCATCCTTGATGCAAATCACATACCTCAATAGTTCCAAGAATATACTTGTGTGCTCATCATATATCAATTACCCCAATTTTTTCTCATAGAAATCTTTGGCCTTTCTATCATAGTAATTTTCAGGTAGGTACTTCTCGAGAAGTATTTCTTGAAACTTCTCCTTGATAGCTCTTTCTCTCTGGTGTCTTTAACATTCTTCAAATATTCCCACCATATGTCATTTTTTCCTTTGAAATAGAAAATAACTACTATAACTTTAATTTTCTCAAAGTATTCATGCATCTTAGCTTACTTCTCCATTCCTAGTAGTCTGGCCTCTTCCTCTTCCTCCTTCTTTACCTCTCCATCAAAGATATTGGGATTCACTTTCTTGAACTCCTCTAGAATTGACCTCTGATTGCTTCTTCATTCTTAATGGTATTTCTTAATTAAAATATCTAATGATCATTCAAGGCTACTTGACTCTCTTTCTAGAGTTTTGAGTAGAAATATGCCTTCAACTATATGCTTATCCCCTTTTCTTGACTTGATTCCTCCTTCCCTATCTTTTCCCCTCTTGTGATTTTGGACTTTTGATTAGATAGGCTTGATTTTATTCTTGTATACATAGTTGGCACCAAAATTTTGTTTTTACCTTTGCAGGTCTAATAAGATTTTAAATATACATCTCCCTGCCTCTCTTGCATTCTGACAATATTTTCATTAGTTGCTTTGCAACTTCTCAATTTGGCACTTATGCTTTAAGGGTGTCGATCCAATCAAGGGAGTATTTTTCTCCAAAATGAATATTCTTCTTGACCATTTTGGTATTTATTTGTGCCATATTCTTCTATCTTGCTACTCATCCTTTCTTCTCTTATTGTTCCTTTATGTTTTCTTATGTGTTTTCACACATCAAATTGTTCACCAACAAAAAAAATGCAAATAAACACAATTACCCATCACCATGACTTTATTACAATAAGTATGTTGAGGTGATACCATATGAAACATTAAATCTCAATTAGAATTTAGATTTACTGATAAAATAACCAATTAATATTTTTTGTCAAATCAAACATTATATTATTTGTAACTTAAAATCAACACACACATATGAATATAAAGGAAACTAAAAAACTATATATTCATCCTGGATGTATGCATGTGAGCCCCCAAAATTTTAGTGTTCAGCCATGCTCTGATACCAATTCATATGACTCCCTCCCACCCCCTTAGGTTATTCTCTAGAAGTGGAATCAATTAATTCAACATTTAACCCAAACTTTAAGGTTTATTATAAAGATGGAGTAGAAAAAATCCTTATTTCCCAACTTTCTTGAAACTCAAAATAAATGGTATAATCATGCTCGACTTATCAAGGGATTTCTCATGACATAATTTTTAGATTGGAAGTTATGATGATTTAGATATTTACTCATTGATTCTCATTCCACATTAGCATGCACCCCAAGTGGCTCATGTGGCTTTTCCAGATCACCCATAAGCCCAGGTGGTTCTTGCCACACCAGCACAACCAATTCCAACCCACCATCGCACCCGAATCCAAGGAAAACAGTGAGCTCCCATTCAATATGACACAATGAGATAGGAATTTTACCATTATTAGCCAAGAATTTAACCCTCTGGTGCTTTCCATTAGACTACACCCA
>APFE030574688.1:2684-65242 GCA_000404065.3 Pinus taeda
TTCATTCCAATGTTTCCTAAGCATCCTACAGCCATCTACCGCCATACCAACCTCCTAAGTCCACACCTCCAATTGACTGAGTACCAACAGGACACGTGGTGATATTTAAAAAAAAAAAAAAAAATTATATAAGGGAAAGAGACAACAGGCCTATTAATTATTTTGCATGCGGCCGAATGATGAATTCACCACCCGACGCACCCAAATGATTCAGGGGACTCCATCATCGGTGTAGTATATACACCTCCCAGCGCTCCCATCATAATATTTGTGCAAGCGGTATTATCATTGTTCCTCTGTTTTTAGAAATGAATACACTCTGAGGAGAAGAAAGTTGGTCATTTCACTTATTTTTAGGATTGCATATGTTGGCGTATAACTCCGTGGAAGTGAGCGCATCCGGTTTCGACTCTCACCGAGCTACACAACAGTCGACTCAGCATTACAGTGAACACTAAGGGAGCGACGCTATCAGGTAATAAATCCAAACTTCTTTGTTAAATTTGCAAGTTAAGAAGCTCGACCCTCCGCCAAGATGACAAATAGGGTCGAGCCAAGTGTGTTCGATAGCTCCCAGTACCATGAAGACTGCATTTCGATTCTTAGGGAAATACAGTGGCTACCCTTTTTGGAAAAATTCCATGGAAGCAACGAAGAAGTTGCTAAGCAATTCGCCTTCACATTTAATAGGGAGAAAGCCCTGATAGGCACTTTCTCATTCAGGGTTTCAGAAGACACCATTGCCCAAGCGATAGGGATTAGCCCAGAGGGGGAAAAGTATTTTAAAGCCAAGCAATTCAAAGAGAAAACGTGGACCCAATTCATGTCTAGGTCCCGAGTCTCAGCGGTCAACTGGAAGAAAGGCGTTCCAAGAAGTTGGTTGGTACATCCTTGGGATGAAATGGTTTACATACTTCAAAAGTTTGTAACCTGTGAAGGCCGCTACAACATTGTTTATTTATACCACATCAAGTTGTTGCTACACATAAAGAAACAATGTGTCATCAGTTTACCATATTTCTTATATGCAAGCCTTACTAAACCAAGGATGTCAAAAACCATCCAGAAGCAGAAAGGAAACGAAGACAAGAGCTTATATCATTTCGGTTTAATCAAAATTCTCATTGAACATGAAATGAAAAGAAGAGGGAAAACATGGAAGGAGTTCTTAGCTGCCAACCAAATCAGGGACGAGGAAGACAAAGAAGAATCACAAGAAAATTCAGGATTTATGAAGGACATTGATGAGGAGATTCTAGCATCATCCAAAGCTAACAAGATACCCCACCTGTGAGCAGCATAAGGACTAGACAAATGAGAAAGGAGGATGCTAAGAGGGCAGAACAAGACAAAGTTTTCACCACTTACTCAAGGAGAACAAGAAGGACATCAAAAGTTTAGTTGCAAGAAGACCAACCCGAATCCAATGCACCTATACAGATGGATATTCAGAGCAGTGACCATTCGCCACCAGGGCCAGGAGCCGATGTAGATGTTGAAATTCATTCACCCCCAGGAGTTGATATAGAGGTCGAAAGTAATAACAAACAGGAAAGAGGGTCACCACCTCCCAATAAGAAGTAGAAGAAATTAGAGAGACAAATTGAGAAAAATTAAAGGAAGAGCTCATGGAGGCCAACATGTTGGAGAAAGTTATTAAGAAGGAAAATGAAATGCTCCGAACACAGAGTAAAGAAATTCAAAAGAAAAATGAAAAGTTAAAGGAGCGGGTTAATGAGCTGGAAGCTGAGCAGACAGACATTTGCAAGTGGGCCACCAAGTGGTACAATCAAAAGAAGACCCTCAAGGAAAAGTACAAAGACTGAAGCAAGAGCTCCATGACTAGAAAGATGCCCAGGTGAAAAAGAACGTAGACACATTGCTCAAGGCAGCAGAGGTACAGGCAGGGACCGAGTTTAAAGGAAGCACTTCAGGGTTAGCATGAGGACATGCTAAGTCATTAAGTCGGGGAGAGATGTTGGTACCATTCTATGACCCCTTTTTCCCTCCCAAAACATGACCATTACCTACCTCTTTTTATCATTTATCCCTCAAATGCCTTGAAAATTGATTAATTAATAGTTTTATAGTTGTTGAATTGCATTTAAATTGATTTAAGGGTTTTGTGTTGATAAATTAGGATTTTTGGGCAAAATAACTACAGGAAGTCCCAACAACCTGTAAATAGCTTATCGCTTGACATGTGGCATGACAGCTAGGCCAGAGCGAAAGGTATGGGCGAAAAGTGGAATGTCCAAGCATGGAAAAGCACCTATCCCGCAGCGGAAACAACCCTCCTACATGCACGGTCAACGCCTGGTCAACTATGGCATGTTGGCATAAAGGCAGCAACAGCACACAGTTACAGTTCAATCCAATTTTTAGTTGTTTCCTTGTTTTTATGCACGTAAGCTAGGATAAAAACATTTTGCATTTTTGTAAAAGCAGCAACAGCCACCCATGGATGAACATCCATTCTCAAAGGGATGTGAACCGTATGTAATTATAAGGTCGAACCTAGTTATATGTTAGTTTATGCTTTACGTTTTTACGTTTCTTGTTGCTTCATAAACATAGTTTTGATTTAATACAAACAAGACTGCATTACAATCTCTGTGCTTTGTTTTAATACTGTGATCGTGGAGTAACAATCTCGGTGTACCAAGAACGCGGACGGGCCCTGCGTACATGGTATACCGATATCATTTTAATTGCATTTACATTGTTATTTTAATTACATTTTAGAGACAAAGCATCTGATTGATATTTGAAACTGATATATATGCACAGGGATTTAATTGATGTTTATATTCATGTGTTTATGAATGCGTTGTTATATGTCTATGCATGCGCTTGAATAGACCATCATTTGAATCGTGAATCATATCCTGTAAGGGATTCGATCCATGGTTGCTTTGTAAAGCACTGTTATGGACTGTATGCTTATGATTTTTACTTTGCATGCTTGTAATAAATGTTCATGAATGTTGGGTACCATTAAACAGGGGTTTCATGTTTGGTGTCTCTGTAGGGGACCGAAACCTTTAAAAACAGTGATACACAACATGTTATGAGTTGAATTTTAGCTGATAATATTACATAGTTTGATGCTTAGTTAAATATTTGATTGATAGTTTAATATTAGATCAAGTCACAGCATTGTAATTAGGAAGAATAGGCTTAGATTAGATCCTTTATGTCTATATATTTTAGGCACACGCCTCTAAGTCTACGCACCCTGGTCGATAATAAATTTATCCCAATCTAGCACCCTAGATAGGACACTACGATGATGATGACGATGAGGCATATGTGAGGCCGAATGTCCGAGAGGAGGATCGGGTCACTTATCTACAGAGGATGGAGATTGAGGATCTTGATAGATGGATTGAGTTGATTAGTGAGGGTGAGCCTTCAGGCTCTACTCCCTCCACATCTTCTTAGATGGAAAAGAAGATGGGGCTTATTGTTAGCTACTCATGGTAGTGAGTCCTTTAAAACAGGTTGAGAAGGTATGACAGATAGTGCAAGGATGGCTTGGCATCAAGCATCATGACATGTTGCAGATGGGTTGGAGTTTCCATGGACCTGAGCATGGTGGCGAGATTCTTGGTGAGTCCGAGATGTGGCAGAATCCAAGATAGACTGGTGAAGGCATAAGGATGTTCACTCTCATGGCTTGAGCGTGATAGTTGGATTACCTACCCAACTAGTTCAGACATGGGGTCCGGAAGTGCACGGAGAGATGTTAGCATCAGGCAGAAAAGGAGGACAGTTCACAGGATGAGGACGACACATGGTGGAGATGGTAATTCTACATATGTTGTAAGGATGTTTGCAGTATGTGGAGGAGTTGACATCATGGATCGAGGATGAGATAGACATTGATGATGATCTTGGTGGATGGCTACTAGGATGGTATGTTGTCGAGGACGACAACGACTTCAGGTGGAGGAGGATGTAAGGACCTATGATCCTTAAATGCTCCGGCATGAAGTGCGACGGATGAGCTGAACGGACTGCAGTTATGAGATGTGAGTTCTTCCTGTAGTGCGATGATACTTATGTGCACAAGGGAAGGGAGAGCGAGCTTGTTTATAGGCATGGTAGCATGTGTGAACATGTATGGAGGTCGACCTTTGAACGTGGGCAAAGCCGACGGTGCGTTGAAGCTTTTACGATGGTGTTGGGGCGTTGGTGAATCGGCTGGTCAGCCAGACTTTGCCCTATGCATGTGTATATATTGGATGAGTGTGGAGCTCATTCAACCATCAATCCATCGCTCAAGCATCTTCACTGAAGAGGTAGTGCAGAGTTTTAGTGCGCAAGTCTAAGGGAAGGCGTAGGTTCTAGTATGCGCCCATTCTTGGGCAGGTGTGCACGGAGGTGACTCACTTTATCTCAGTTGTGGGCGAAGGCGTGCATGGGTGTGTGGCGCCCGATGGACGGTTGTGGCATGCACGAGTGCGGCACCCAGTTTGTGCGACTACTTGGCACGGTGTCTTGGCGACTCGGGTGAGCACCCGCCCGTCGTGCAAGTGTGCACAGTGACTTGGTGAAGTGTTGAGATTGTGGACGGAGGTGTGTCTCGGTTGGAGGCGCCTGTGTGTGGCGACTTGGAGGCGCGCCTGAGTTGGGCAAACAACACGATCGTGCGACAAGGTGAACGAAGCGTTGGTGAGTCGTGCAGAGGTGCCGGTGAGCTAAGCAACCGAGTTTTGCCTTGGATTGTAAATTTGGCCAAGTATGGAACTTGGTCTTATCAAGTATACTTGTAAAAGCTTGTAAAACTATTGTATAATATATTGTTGGGCAGAATCTTTGTTCAGGGAGTTGCCCCTCCCTTTATACTGTGCAATTGTGTTCATCATTTATAATTATTTTTGATAAATGAATGTGTATGGGTGTTCATTGGTGTAAAGGATAAAGAAATAATACTTAGTTGAGAAACACAAACTAAGTAGGAATAAGTGGTTAGGCGTAGTCAACGAACATAAGTATTGGTGAAAAGAAAGTGTTCGGTGGTGCCGCACCTCGCTAAGAGCGGTTGAAAGACTACCACCAGGCTTCGGGGCGTGACAACGGGGGTTGGGAAGCCTGCACGCTTGCCCTCCTGCCCTCCCACCAGGTACTCACCCGCCTGCTCACTCGCTCACCCTCTCGCATGCGCACCCTCCTGCCATCCTCCCGCCCTCCTTGCCCAACCGCCTGCCTCTGCCCTCTCACCCACCACTCCACATGCCTCCTGCCCGCCACCCCTCCGATTGCACCTGCCTACTGCCCGCTGCCTTCTGACGCCCACCCATGGGGTTGCCTACCCGCCCACTAATGAGGTTGCACGCCCGCCCACCCACTTGCCCGCTTGATGCCCACCTGCTCAGCAACCCGCCCGCTCGCCTGCCCAGCACCCACCCGTAGGGTTGCGTGCCCAACCACCCGCTCGCCCACCCAGTGCTCACATGCAGGGTTGCCCACCCGCGGGGTTTCCCACTCACCCACATGCCCGCTCGCCCGCCCGCCTGCCCACCCGGCACTCGCCCACCTGCAAGCTCGCCCATATGACGCCCACCCACAAGGTTTCCCGCTCGCCCATCGACCCACCCGCCCGCTTGCTTGCCCGGCGCCCACCAGCCCACTCGCCGGCTCGCTTGCCGCGCCACCCACGGGGTTGCCATCCACGCGCCCGCCTTCCACCGTCCATCCACCCGGTGCCCACCTGCCCAACCGCCCACCGAGGGTGGCTGGGCAATTCTGAGAATCACCCAGCCACCTCCTGGGGGCGGGCGGGCCACTGGAGTGGCACGGTGTGGAGCTACCGCAACCCCACCCTACACCACCATGGCGACCCGCCTGCTCGTCCGGGGAGGTTTGGCAATTCTCGGAATCGCCCGCCACTCCGCAGATGGACGGGGTGGTGTCGAGGAGCTTTTACCATTTCTTTTGATATTGATCTCCTTCTCCATCTTCAATCTGGCCCTCAAGGGGGATGCTGAGGGGTAGATTGAAGACGGAGAAGGAGATCAATATGAAGAGAAATGGTAGAAGTTGTTGCCACAGCCCCCCTCATGCCACCCCATCCGGCAGGCCACCTGGGTGGCGTAGGGGGAAGGCTGTGGCAGCCCTCTGTACCACCCTGGCGGCCTCCACGTGGGCAAGTGGGACACTGGGGTGGCACGGGGGGAGGCTGTGGCAACAACTCCTACCATTTCTCACCCCATTGATCTCCTTCTCCGTCTTCAATCTATCCGTCAGCCCAGCTGAGGGGTAGATTGAAGACAGAGAAGGAGATCAATGTGGGGAGAAATGGTAGAAGTTGGTGCTATAGCCTCCCCCCACACCACCTCGGCGACATGCTTGCCCGCGGGGTGGCGTGTGATTTTCTTAGTGTTAATATTTTTTTAATTTCAATTATCTAATTATACAAATTAAAAATTTATGATATATTTTTGTTTTTAAATTAAGTTAATATGTTTTCGTTATTTGTTGATTTATGTGTTTCTATGGTTCAGGAAAATGGCATCGAAGAATATTTATGTGAATCTTTCTGGACCAAAGACTCTTAAAGGTGCATTTTCAAAAAACATTGGTGAACGAACTCCACCTAAGCTCATGGCTACAAATATTTCAAGTGCCTCAAATGATAAGAAGATAATTTCATACTGGAAGAATTCAAAAGAGGTGAAATTTCCATCAAGAATCTGGTATGTGAAAGAAAGAGAAAGCCAAAATGTGAATATATATCTATATATTGATATACCAAATGATAATGGAATTTATGAAGTGATGGGAGGAGTCATAGATATGTGTTCGGTATCGGACACTAAAGTTGTTTACATACTTACGAAAGCTCCCAAGTCATATAAAATGATTAAATATTGACTATCATATTCATTATATGACACGAGAGAGGTATCTACTAAGTTGTGTAAACAAATCATAAATGAGATGAAACAAAACATCATAAGTATTTTTATTTATATTTGTATTTTACGTTCTTGAAAGTGTCTCGCTATCTTTTTTTAATTTTGTTTTTATTGACATATGATATTTTGTGTAGCAAAATTTTGTTGAAAGTTGTTCAATTAGGTTGGGAGGCATTCATTTCATAGAGCATGATATCATGAAAGTTGTCAACAGTTTTTACTCAGTGACAGAAGAAGATATAGAAAACAAGCAAAATGTAGTAATTGATGATGTTACAAAACTACATCCAAAGGAGCAAAAAATAAGGCCTCTAATGGATAAATCTAGCAAGGGTAGACAAGTTACTTTTGGGGACGATGAAGTTGAAACTAACAGTGAAGCACATGTTGCCATTACTGAAGATGACATTGGAACTAAGAAGAGCTGTAAAAGACCAAAAGTAACAATGCCCAAGAATAAATATGCTGAGAATGTTATGATGAAGAAAAGTAAAGTTGAAGATTTTGAAGTAGTCATTACCAGTAGCCAAGAACCTAGTGAAACTTCAAAAGAAAACAGAGAAATCATTACACCAAGGACCTGATTTAGAGGATGGCATTATCAAAACAAAACAAAATTCCATTCGATAAAATTTGACAAAGAGAAACTTAATTGATGGTGGTCGTACATTTCAGCTTAATGTCAGACAGACCTATAAGTCAAGTGAAGGACAATGTCAATATCAACTCAGAAAGCCACATTATGTGCATGTTCACAACTTGAAGACATTGATGAGGTAAAATCCATATGCTCGTGTGGTTAGTTATGTGCTTCTTGTTGATCCACTTCAAGTTCCCAACAAAGAAGCATTTGATAAGCCAAAATGTTTTGAATACAATTATTATGTGCTTGGGGGGAACCATTCTCTAGAAGCTCAAAGACAATTGATGTAGGAATATCCTAATAACCCACGTTTTGAAACAAAAAAATGTATCATTTATGTTGGTTTATTAGATACAGAAGCAAAGTTAGTGGCATGGTATCATAATTCAGATAATGAATATAGGATGTCTATGACTTTCATCCAAAGGGTTAGATTTATTCATAGTGAATTTCAAGAAAAATGTGGTGGGGATAGGATAAATGTTACTACAGATTTCCGAAATGAATGTTGTATGGAAATAGGCTATCAAATTGAAGAGAAAACCAATTCAAAAGGTGGAAAAGACAACAAAATTAGTGATTTATTTAGAGGTGTTGATAACATTTTCCAATTGGCATTTAGAACTGAAGATGTTTGGAAGTTGATTGATGATATTTTTAGCATGTGGGAAAACATTGGCATTAAAAACCAGAAGGTCAAAAAGTCTAAGCCATCGATATGTAGCAATAGTAAATCAGCTCCTGAAATGAAGCAGCTTCCAGAAGATATGACTATCACACCTTGGAGAGAAATTCAGGGAGTGAAAGATGAACAAAATGTTAAAACAATATTATCTCGTGTGAGGTCAGGGGAATTATCATTGGAGGAAATGTCTGAGGAATTTCAAAAGTAAGTTTGTTGAATTATTTTTATTTATTTCTAGATTATAATTTTCTTTTAAATAAAACATGTTGTTCTTGGGAGTATTTGTTATACATATCATTATATTAACTTTTTGTTACTTTGTCTATGCAGTCACAAAGTTTACATGAAAATTCAAGAACAAATGGTTAAATTGGTGAATAAAGATAGTTGGGATGATGTTGTGTGCAACTATCCAGATTCAAGTTCTACATCAACATTAAAAGCTTTTTATCTTGCATTTAAAAAGATATCTTGATCTATACATTCATTTTTATTCATCTGCGTACTATTTTTAATTTATAACTTACACATATATTTGTTTATTTTATAAAAGATGAAGAAGGTTGATAATGAAGCACCAGATAGTTTCAGAACTTTTATTGAAAAAATAAAGATCGAAAGACTGAGGAAGCAATGTATTAACAATGTTGAACTTGATACAACTCTTACTCATTTAATTTGGAATGGGCTAGACACTATTCAATATTAAGTAATACAAGGCGACTGTGTGACATTGCTAAACTCATACCTAAAAGGGATTGTGCCCTAGTTATTGCAGATATTCCCCATGGTTTCAATATTCCAAACATTGACTATGATAATGACCCTTATACTTGTCAAGCTCTTAGTAAAGTGGTTGCAGGATTTGTAGAAATCACGTAATCACCATTATGGAGATTTGTGACAATTCATTTAGACATACAATTGGCAATGATATTATCAAGCTTCAAGGGAAAAACAAATTCAAGGATGCAGCTTACATGGTAAGACATTTAAAATGTATATTTGATTAATGTTGAAAAATTCATTTATGTACAAGTTAATTGAACTTTTACTATTTCATGTTACAGGAAAAAGACAAATCTTCTTAATCGTGAAGATTAACAATTTATAAATGATTTTGAGTTCATTCATATTGATAGTTGGGGAAAAGACGATAGCTATATGTCTATGATTTTTAATCAGGTAGACGAAAAGAGTCATAGCCAAATACTGACTTATGATGCTATTGTGAGAAAACTAACATATGAAGACAAAGAAGCAAAAGGAGAGATAGTTAACATTTATCAAAAACCACAATTATTGATTAACTATCTTATAGACATTCAAATGAAGGAGATTGGGTTCTGGATTTATTTTCTGGTTTAGGTAAGTTTTATTATATGGAATTGAATTTCAATATGTTATTTTTCAATTAATATTTCATTGTACTAATTTAGTTCATTATTTCTTTTGTGCTTGACAATTAGGTACAACACTATCTTGTTGCCTTCAAAAAGGAAGAAATTGCATTGCAATTGAAAGAGATCCGGTACAATGCAATTTCATTCAACAAAGAATTAATGCTCTTCAATTTCTTCCAGATGCAATGCAAGAAATTGGGTTGAAGAAAGGGGACTTTAGTAAATCACGTGTGGCAAAAAAGGCAAAGGAACCCCAAACACCATTACATGGAATGTTTGGAAAGACATACATTGGGAGATTCACAGACATCAAAGATCCATTAGAAGAGGAAGATGAGCAAAAGGAAGTAGAAAATATTGTGGAAGAAGACAATGATGAAACTCTAGAGGATGAAGAGTTTGGATTACGTGACAATGTTGATTAAATTTAAGCTATGCTTGGAAATCAAGCTTTGCAATGTTTTGACTTTGACATTTTATGGGAAGAATAAACACTTAATTAGGGTTGTTATGCATTCAATATTTGTAATATGTGATTTTCGCATTGATTTTTAAGTTAATCATTATTTTTTGAAAAAAGAAGTGATTATTATTATTTTTTTGACATGAAATTCATAAAAAAAACTATTATTTAACCATTTTTAGTTAAAATTTTCGTATAAAAATTTTGATTTTGACATGTCAATTCTAGCAAAAAATTATCAAAATTTGTAGTTTTTTGGTTATATTTATGTTAAAAATGATTATTTTTATGTCCATTGTTAAAAAATATTGTTTTTAGAAACAATTATTTCATGTGGATTGAAAAATTAATTAAGGATGTATAAATATGTAGAATATCGAAAATTCAAAACATCGACCTTCTAATTTAAAAATGCAAAACAATAAAAACCTCACTACAAAAAAATAAACATAAAAAATAAAAAACAAGAAAATATGAAGAAAACGACCACTTCAAAAATTATCAAATTTACAAAATAATTATTTACATTTTATACATTAGAAAATTTAAAGCCAAAAAACATGTCTTTTAAAAAAAGGGTCTGATGCAGAATGCCCGTTTTTTCAAATCAGCATGAAAATCACTACCATTCTAAAACATAATGTACATAAAAAAATTAAAGTGCCAAAAACTATGCTCTAAAAAAAACATGTGTGTTCTGCGTCACCCCTTTTCAAAATCAGGTCACTTTTTTGCTATCTCTACGAAATGGGTAACAATATCAGTTCCCATTTCAAAGTTTACATTGATTGATGATGCCACACTAGAGGAAACTAAAAGGGAGCAGTGAGGGATAACCAAGGATTTTATGTCTGGGGATAGGGGAAATCACCATCAATTAACGAGAAGGGATAATTCCCATCCTGCTTCCCCGGGACCCCAAAGGTTTTAAGTGGAGGCACTTTTGAGAACCCTCGAGATTTTACTCCTGAGGTGACATGGCACTGCGGGCCCATATGTTGGGTTTGCGCTAGTTAATATTTAGATGTGGGCCAAGGGGGAAGGCATAGGGCATTATAATATGTGCATACATGAATAAGGGACTCCCCATCACCTTGAAAATTTCGCATGAATGTGTATAGTGCCAAAATGGTGGTCACGTTGATTATATACATATATATGTATATGTATAGGAAGGGACCCTTATGTAACATGGCAAGTCATGAGATGGTTGACAATTTTTGGTAGTAATGTCACATGAACCTCTTGGGAGGTGACATGGCATTGATTTAGATAATCATGTGGGCACCATGTGGCAAGTTAGGATGACGTGGAAGGACATAATAGGCTAATATTTAACTAGTTATATCTTTCGATCTAGAAGTCAGATTTAGGCAACCTTTATATTGTTGGAAATGTTTCGATGAGACAAATGAAATGGAATTTTCCATTTTGGGTCTAGAAAAGTTGAAAAAGATAAAAAAATTAGACCCTATTTTCATAACTGTACTTTGGAGGTCGGGTTTTCATAGTAACCATCTCCTTTCATCCTTGGTATGGTCTAGGGGTGGTAAGGGGTTGTGTTACAACATACCATATTATGAAAACCTATTTTTGATGATAAATTTATTAATATGAGTAATTTGTGTCTATAATTAATGAATGAATGTTATAGGTTAATGAATGGTTGCTATATGTTTCTTTAATATGTACAAAATCACATGTTTCTTTATGAATTTTTTGTTTTTCTATTGTCTTTGCATGAATCCTAATATGTTGATTTCAACTATTTTATAGTAGATAGATTGGGTACTGGGTAATTGAGAGTGATGTGGGGGATGGGGGGGGCGGACTTGAAATTTGGCCACAAGACCCATTACTTGCATGATGTCTAGATTTTAAGCTATAAGATACGGGGGGGAGGGCCATAAGAGCTTCCACCTTCATGTGGTTGGCCTTATCCAGTAGAGAATAAATTAGGATTTGGATAATATTAGAGAAAACGTTACTCGATCCAACATAGCAACAACAAAGTCAATGTTGAATTCCCTGTTGCACTATCAAATTGAGGGACATTTGCTCCAAGATTAGACTACTGCAATAAATTACTGTTGAAACTAGGAGGAGCTCACTTAGGTATTCATGCACTCAAGTCTTTTTAATTAATTTTTAGTCATAAAAATGTTTGTTAATTTATTTTATTATTTTGATGTTTCTTTATCTACCTTAACTCAATTTATGTGAATTGCAGGTATTTTTATTCTCAATTTATTTGTTGTCATCTCAAGTTTGACATCAAATTAGTTGAGATGGAGCTTTACTAGCAAATTTTTCCACAAATAGAAACCACTCTACTTTTCTAAGCATTCACTCACATTCCAGATATATCTCAAGAAACTCTATAACTGAAGGCTTGTGGTAGAATACTATATGAACAATAGCCAAAGACCTAAAGGAGGTGTTCACCAAATGTTAAGGGATTAGTTCTTGTTGGTAGAATTTAACTGATTACAAAAATTTAAGATTGAGGCAAATTGTTTAGTTTATAAATATAAGTTCCCTACTTTCAATATTGTCACCTACAACAATCAATTCACCTCTTATATTTTTTTGTTTAGTGAGGCGATATGTGATTGCCACATTCTTCCTGTTAGAAACTAGGACACTACTAGGGGGGGGGGAGGGTGAATCAGTAGTGTGACCGAATTATAGAACTATTGAAAAATTAAACTTTTCAAGCTATTTAACAACCATTCATGTAAGCAACAATAATCAACATATGAAGGACATATCAACATTATCATTAACATACATATATGCACCATGTAAAGACACCAATAACAAGATAACTTAATAACAAATAAATAGAGATTACTCGTTATGCCGTTGGATAAAATTGTCTAAGAATGAAAAGATTAATTCATTTAAATAGTTTTTTTTTTTGTATAAAGACTATTCTATTAAAAGATAAAGGGAAAAAATATTTACAAAGAGGTTTGAACCTTTGAGGGGACTGTAGCCTGCCCACTACCAAAAAGACTGTTGCAGGTAGCACACTGCCTTCCTTTTACAAAAATGGGAATCATAGAAGTGAGAAATATGGTAAGCTTGAGAGACCCAAAACTAAACTGAGGTATGTGAGGTCGAAGCTTAAGAGGAAGCTGATCATTTACAAAAATGCTGTCCTTTACAATCGCCATTACAAAAAGATTGGAAACCAAAATTATGTCTTGGAGACTGTAATAATGCATGCTGATATGAAAGGAATCCATGCACAATGGGAACTTCACACAAATACCAGAAATCAGAAGATAACTTGTTGTCATGACGCTGGAGTCCGGAGTGATTAAACCTGTGGAGGAGAGCCTGCCACGTTCTCGTTTTCCTGGGTGGGGGAGCTAACCCAGGTTACCATCACATTGTCTTCAGCTTCCATCATACTCACACCTGGAGGAAGAACAAGATTCAGAACACTTCCAGAGAGTCGCGCAGGCTCACAAGCAGTAATTTGCTCTTGAGGTGAAGCTGGCTGGGGGTGAATGTCTTCCTGATGGCCCTCCTTGTGCAGCACAACAGAGTCATTGAGGACGACTCCAGCCAATTCACCCTGAAAATAACTTGAATTTTGAGATTGAGATGGTGCCCTTGAGGTTTCATCCAAGCTTGTAATCTCATCTTCCTCCTCCGAGAAGATAACAGTTATAGTGGCAGAGATGAGAGGCTTTTTGAGTCTACTTCTGAACTTGAACCAGGTCGTTTGAAAGGAGCTGTTCATGGTGGGTCTATAATGGTCAGAGGGCGGAGAGGATGGAGAGGCATAGGCTAACGGAGTTATGCGTTGAGGGGCAGAGCCACCACGACCCCGAGAACCTCCATGAGAGCCTGAATTACTACCACGCCTGGGGATGCCGTGACGTCGGACCATTACAGAATGAATCAGCAGCTTGAATGAGCAGGGAGATTGAAGGTGGGAGTAAAGCGGCCAGACACAGGCTAATTGAACCCAATTCAAGGACCAGACCTCTATACAGTAGACCCCAATGCAAAGCTCGAAATAGCTGGAATAGACGAAAAGAAAAAACCAAGCACAGGCAGAATAAACCCAATGCACAAACCAGACACTTACCGAAAAGACCAAATTGATACACCCTACATAGACGGGCAAGACGAATTCAGTATACTAGACGCAGGCAGAGAAGACCAACTCAGTACACCGGACACCAGCGGAGAGAATCATAACCATATACCAGAAGCAGGCAGAATGAGACCGGTTATGAAGCCAGGGGGGCTTCCAACTTCCCTGAGCTGCACAGGGGTGCTGAGAGCATAACCAACAGAGGATAACCAAAATGCCAATACCTGAAGAACTCGGAGAAAAAGAACCGTGATTAAGGCGCACCATAATAAAATCCCTTACCTGCAGACCTCGAGCCCAATGATCCATAAATGCCTGTAGATCACATACCACGAACTGCCCTAGCCAGCTCAGTAGAATGACAGTTGCCCAAGTCGCAAGCAATGCCATTAATACGTTATTAATGCACCAGCATCCGGGTGTGAATCTTCCTCCGACTGCATATCATTTGTTACGATGGTATGGAAGTTAGAGAGTTGGTTCTCAGAAGCTATGCTAGATAGAGAGCCTTCAAAGAATTCCATTCCAATGTCCACTCCTAAATTAGCAAGAAAGTCTGCCAGCTTGTTCCCTTCCCTCCTGATGTGTTTGAAGGAAATAGCTTGGTGATGAGAAAGCCATTGATTGAGAAGCTCAAGTCGTGGAGCCATTCTCCAGCTGCTGCTGACCTTGTGAACGGGTGATCCCTGCATAAGTTTTGGGGCCATAGTGATGATAATTTGGGAGTCCCCTTCCACAATAAGAGGAAAGAAACCTCGTTCTTGCGCCAGATTAAGCCCTCTCCATAATCCTTCCAGTTCCGCTGCATTGTTGGTATTCCATCCAATTGAGCCAAAAAATGTTTGAAGGGGGGTACCCTGGTAATTTCTGATGGCTCCACCAAATCCTGTTTTCCCAGGATTACCCCTCGAAGCTCCGTCAAAGTTAAGTTGAAACACATTGATTGACAGTGGAGTCCATCTTGCTGGAGGATCCTGATGCTGTGAGGAGTTATAATTGGAAGAGAGCGGATGCATTAATTGAATCTGCCAGTTGTCCCATATAGTTTGTTCCTACAGGATTGATGGGAAATCCTCTTGGGACCAAGCTTTGATAGACAAAGTTTCTTTAATATTTTGGTGCAATCCAGTCCATATCTTCTCAATCGTCTGTGATTGATCTTTAAAGATCCTTCTGTTTCTCTCCTTCCATATATTCCACATTAGTAGTCCCGGTATGAGTTGCCATAGTGTGTTTAAAAGTTTACTTTGATATGGCTCTTGGCTCCAGGTGCGAAGGGTGCCTTTAATGTCCCCATACACTCTGCCTTCCTTTTGATAGTGGAATGTGACCTTTTCCCACAATTTCCTTCCTAGCTGACAGGTTTGCATAAGATGTAATGCTGATTCCTCTTCCTGTTTGCAGTTGGGACATATGGATGGCCCAGAGAAGTTCCTTTTCCTAAGGTTGTCCTATGTGAGAATCCTGTTGTGAGACAGAATCCACAGAAAAGTAGAAAACTTCGGCCATATAGAAGAATTCCATATCTTATCCCATAAATTATCTCTAATTACCCTGTCTTTGATGATGATTTTGTAAGCTTCTCTGGTGGTGAAAGTGCCCTTTTCCTCATATCCCCACCTAAGAGTGTCCATACCTGCTGAAGATAGGATTTTTCTTTTTTGAAGTTCTGAGGAAAGATAAAGTTGAGTTTGCTCCGAGCTGTGAGGTATTATATGGCTAGCTTCTTTCCACTTTCTGTGTTCTTGAGCAGTGTGTGAGTCCCAAAATTGACTCACCTTATCACACTGATTTATATCTTGATCTGGGAGGTCCGGGATAATGTCTCTGAGGTTTGGAAGTTGCTGCCATGAGTCTTCCCAAAACCGTGCTGTGTGGCCATCCTTCACATCCCAAAAGCTATGCTGTTGTATTAGATTTCGATGTTGAATGGTTGAGTTCTAGATGACTGATCCTTTACTAACTTCTGACATTCTGATTCTCTCCTCTATGGGCGTATTTCTTGCATATTTCACTGTCCATAGGGAGGCCCAAGGAGTGTTGGGTTTTGAGAGCCATCTCCACTGGATTTTGGCCCCCATTACCATATTGCTATGTTCTGGGTCTCTTAGCCCAATGCCTCCAGCGTTTTTTGGTAGACATACCTTCTCCCATTTGACTAGAGCCCACTTTCAATTTGGACCCGAATTTCCCCATAAGAAATTGCGCTGAAGCTGTTTTATTGCTTTGAGAACCCACTTAGGTGTCGCCAATATGGAAAAAAGGTAAAGAGGCATGGACTGTAGAACCACTTTAATTAGCACTAACCTACTAGCCATATTAAGAGCTCTGTGGGTCCATAGGAGCAATCTGGCTTCAAGTTTTTCTAAAATATCTTTCCAGGAGGAATGCTTGAGAGCCGAGGCAATTAAAGGCGCACCCAAATATTTAGAAGGAAGGGAAGCAAAGGTGAAGCCTAGGATACGGGAAATGGCTCTTTGGGTGGTGGGAGGCGTATTAAAGAAGAATAACTAAGATTTAACTTTGTTAATGAGAGCTCCTGAAGCATCCAAGAAGTTAGCAAGAATTGATTTGAAAGCTCGAGCTTCTTGAACAGATGGATGACCGAATAACATATTATTGTCTACAAATTGCTGGTGAGAAAAGGAGGGAGCATGGTGAAATGCTAGACCTTTTAGGCTTTGAGAGAGGATAGCCGATTTGATGCTGCGGCCTAGCCCTTCAGCTAAGATGACAAACAGAAAGGGCGAGAGTGGGTCACCCTGTCTGATACCCCTAGAAGGACGGAAAGTGGGTGATGGGATGCCATTAATAAGAATAGAGAAGAATGAGGAGGATAAGAGATTACTGACCCATCTGATCCAGGAAGGGGAAAAACCAAAGGCGTTAAGGATTTTTTGCATATAGTTCCAACTTATACTATCAAAAGCTTTAGATAAGTCAATTTTGAGCAGCATACCTGGTTTTTTTGAATGCTTGAGAGAGTGGATAATTTCATGGGTTAAAATAATTCCATCCGTGATCTGCCCTCCTTCTACATATCCAGATTGTTGTGGAGAGATAATGAGGGGAAGCAAAGGCTTCAATCTGGAAGCTATTACCTTGGAGACAATTTTGTATATAATGTTGCACAAAGCAATCGGTCTGTATTTTTCCGGAGTGATGGATTCCTCTGCTTTGGGGATTAGTGAAATGAATGTTGCATTCAGACCTGGATACATCCATCTTAAAGTACGCGATTCTTCCACGACCTGCCAAACTTCCCATTTAACTAGATCCCAGAAATACTGAAAAAAGTTTGAGGTGAATCCGTCTGGTCCATCCACTTTCCCTGCTTTTAGCTGATGCACCGTAGTTTCAATGTCTTGAAGGCTTATGGGCTTGAGAAGGAGAAGATTATGATCTTCAGTCATTAATCTGGGAATATGTCTGATGACTTTATCAATAGCCTCTGTTCTATTTATGTTGGGTTCTTGATTCATCTTTTTGAAGTAACTGAGGAATTCCAATTCGATACCTTCATGGGTTTCAATTTTGCTTCCTTGCTCATTGTTAATATGGGAGATTTGATTGTTCATTCTTCTTTGCACTGTAGTTTTGTGAAAGAACTTCGTATTCTTTTCACCATCCTTTAGCCATCTAACTCTTGATTTTTTCCTCCAGAGAGTTTCCTCCTGTAAGTCTCTTTCAAGGATTTGGTTTTCTATGGATTGCTCTTTCTTGGCAAGCTCTTCAGATCGTCCTTCAGTGATCATTCTTTGCTGAATGGTTTTCATTTCTTGATTGAGGGTTTCCTTAGCTTTGAAGATGTTGCCGAAGATGGATTAATTCCAGCGTTTAATTTCCCCCTTGAGATATTTCAGCTTCCTTTGGAATATGGACATTTTAGTGCCATCCGTTGGATTGAATTTTAACCAAGATTCTCTGACAAATTCATAGAAGTCCGGGTGAGATAACCAGAAAGCCTCAAACCGGAAGGGTCGCCTGATATTGCAACCAGTAAAATTCCAATGGAGGGCGATTGGCCAATGATCAGAGCCTGAGATAGGAAGGATAGAAGCAATGAATTCTCCTCCTAGATGCACTGCATTATCTGAGATAAAAAATCGATCAAGACGAGAGGCTATTTGCATTGGTTCTGCCCTTTTGTTGTTCCAAGTGAATAGGCCGTTATTTCAAGGGAGATCTATTAGCCAATTATTATGAATAAAGTCTTTTAATATGGATCTATCTCTATTTATTCTGCAACGGCCTCCCTTTTTTTCCTCCATTGTTGCGATCATGTTGTAGTCTCCTCCAGATATCCATAACGGTTACATCCTTTCTGTATTGAGCTGCGTCAAGGCATCCAGGATTTCAGCTTTGTGCTGGGTTTCTTGAGGAAAATACACATTTGTCATATGACCATAGATATTGGTGCCAATTATGTGAAAGATGGATTGAATGAAATTTTTATTTGCATGTATGTTGTTTAGTTGAATTATTCTTGCATCCCAGAGCACTGCAAGTCCTCCTGACGGTCCCTGAGCATCAACAGCTATTACTAACCCTCCTGGCTAGGCCTTTTCTGCTATTTTTTCCAAGACTGTCGAATTACATTTTGTTTCTTGCAGAAAGATAATTGTGGGTTTTTCCTCCATTAGCATATTTTTTAGTAGTCTTCCTTTCCTTGGGCTATTGAGCCCTCTGATATTCCATGAGATCAAATTCATTGGGAAGGTTTGGGGTTGGTATTGAAATACCTAGTTAACTTAGCATATATGCCTGATTCTACCAATACTTCTCGTATCTTGATGGTTCTCTCCAGAGTGGTTTTCCTTCCTCATTTTTTGCTATCTTTGGTGATGAATTTCCCATCCCATTGGCTACCAATTTGAACCCCCAATGAGTATTTTTTTTGGGCTTTGTTGAGGACTGCTACTAGATTATCCACTTGTCGATCAGGTATTTTGTCGAAGTTTCCTGTTTTACAGGCCTGTTCTAAGCCTAAAATATCCAACTCGCCAATATCTATAGATTCCGTGTCCTCCTCCATGATTTGAGGTTCTTGATAACTTCCATCGCTTTCCTTCTCGTCTTCTCTGTTGGGATTGGTACCATCTATATCCATCTAAGGGAAGCTCCAAGTGTTTGAAACAGTCTTGAGATGATTGCACTCTTGTTCTACACCCTTTTCCCCTGTTTTCGATTGAGATCCTTCAATCTTTTCCTGACTAATTCCTTTTTCATTGGAGGGTGTATTGTCTGGATCCTGCATGTCTTCATTGGCTAAATCTTCAAAGCTATTGCTTGTCGAGGGTTTTGATTGATCCGCCGGAGGAATCTTTGTAGAGACTGCTGGGATTTTATTTCCTCTTCTGTGATTTAACACCTTAGTGAAGCCATTCGGCGTTGGGTTTTCTGGGTCTGTTTGAACCGAGGGTTTGCTATTCAACGGGCAGTCTCTATAGAGATGTCCTAAATCATGAAATTTCCTGCACCTAAAGGGTACATGGTCATAATCAATCAACTGTATCAATTCAACATCTTCATGAAAGAGACTTACCGTATCAAGCAGAGCTTGTTTAAGGTCCATGTAGACATATATTCGTGCATATGAGGTGTATCTGTGCGTCTTTGTTTCTTTTTCTACCTTGACGAAGTCGCCCAGAACATTACCAATCGCCTTGAGAGACTCCTCTTCCCAGTATTCCAATGGCAGAGAGTGCAGCCTGATCCATACCGGTGCGCAACTTAGATCTTCCTTATCGGGATTAAAACGTTCGATCCATTCTTTGAGAAATAGTCCGACAGAGTTAAAGAAATAAGGCCCTCCATCTAAAACTCTGTTTCTGTCCTCCAGACAGTTGAAGACTGCAGTAAAAGACCCATTAGGCCCCAGATGCAAGGTGATGTGTCCTTTTGGATGTCATTTAACATTTATCCAGGCTCTCAACGCTTTCTCATTTGGCCATATTCCAATGAATTTGCCTATGAGGGCATGATCTCTCATGTACTGAATTCTGGCATTGATGCGATGGCTTGGTAGCTCTACTTTTGGCCTATGCGTGGCTACTGACTTGCATGTGGAAGAGCTGACTTTAGGCTTATCTTTCTGTGCTTGTTCAGTATACGTCTGCTGGCTACTGTCTGCATTTGCGTCCTTGTGCCCCTTTTCCCTGTCTGAGTTCTCGATATGTCTCTGCTGGTTGTCGTTTGTTGGAGGAGGCACCCCTCCTTCCCCCTGAGGGGGGTTCATGATTTCCGTCGGCCAAAATCCACGGATTGATACCTACTTCTCTTCCGCGTTCTGCAAATGGTGAGCGCTGTCAGGAGGACCTGCCGTAGCAGGTATTTTCTGAAACCCTAATACGAGTTGCAGAGCCCCGTCAAAGAGGAATGAAGTGTTACCTCCTGACTTTTACTCAAAAATCCATTAATTCATTTAAATAGTTAAAAGAATTAACTCATTAGCATGAATGTTTCGATTGATAATACCAAGACAGGAGGATCTGAGCAGAGAGAGCTAGGGTTTGCAGCAAAAGTTAAGTGTTGGGCACCATGGAGAGGCGAGAGGTGGGGGAGTTCCACTCCCTCCTACAGTTAGGCAGTCTCCAATCAACTCAAGAAACCTCTGGAGGCTGAAACTGGAATTTTAGGACGAGGGAAACAGGCCAACAGAGGTACACAGGGGCATGAAAATACGGAGGAAGAAGTCAGAAAAGAAAAAAAAATAGAAGGAGAAAATCAGAATGCAGATACCAGAAATCGAACTGGACAATGTAATCCTAGGGAAACTATCACACCCAGAGTGGTGTTAAGTGATCCAGCACTATAGGCGCATAGGGAACACATGGCGACTTACACAGTCATTTGTAAATTCATGGGGTTATGGCCAACAAAGAAGGCTTTACAGGCATGGATAAAGAATCATTGGAAACCTACGGGGGATATAGATCTGCACCTTGGATCAAAGGGTTTCTTCACCGTAGTTTTTACAAACATTGAGGATAAAGACAGGGTGTTTGAAAGAGGGCCCTGCTTCTATGCTGCTGCAGGCCTCTATATGTGGCCTTGGGTAATGAATTTTGTCCTAGAGCGTGAGACATTCACTTCGGCCCTGGTTTGGGTAAGGCTCTACTCCTTACCACTGGATTATTGGCAGCCATAATCATTAAAAGTAATAGGAAATAAACTAGGGAACTTTGTTAAAATATCAAAGGCCACTAGGTGGGGAAAGTATACCTCATTTGCCAAGATTTGTGTAGAGATGAACCTCTCTAGAGCTCTAACGGATGAAATAATTTTGGAAGTTTTTGATGAAGAATGGGTACAAGCAGTGGACTATGAACATGTTCCTTTCAGATACCGCAAGTGCCATGAACATGGGCATCTATTCAGGGATTTCCCTTTAAACAAAATGGAAAGCAAAACTAAATCTACCTTAGGGAAAGAAAATGAAAGCTTTAGCAAAGTGGGAAACAGATGTAAAGGAGGGAGAAAGTACCAAAAGAAAAGCAATGAGGAAAAGCAGCCAAGTCAGAATAGGTACAAGGTACTAGAAGAAGAAGAGGAGCACGATAACACAATTTAGACTCTGGAGGTAAGCCTTGTGGAGAAGGAAAATGAAGAGAGTATGGAGGACACACATGATAACAACCAACAAAAGGAGGATCTGTCGAACACTATGGAACTTGATAGGGACCAAGAGTTGACCCCGAGCGAGGTGGGAATAGAGGATCATGAACTACAGGATATTCTTGATAGGGAGCATCTAGATTTGAAACGTTCTTGGAGCAGGGAACCACCAAAGAAATGGATTCGCTACCACAAGAGGAGTTCAACAGAGTGCAACAATTGTTCCTATGGAGAACTCAGGCAAAAGGTTCAGGAGTCAAAAGAAACCATGATAGTTAGGACAACGAAGGGGTGAAAACAATGAAGGTAGCATCGGGACTAGCTCCTAGGAACTCAGGCAGGAAAAGAGGTAGGAAAAAACAGAACGAGCTATTGATAGAGTGTGGAAAAATCATGATAAATTCAGGTAGGATGAAAGACCTAACTAGTGACTCATTTACAAATATTTCTTAATGAAGCTCACAACATGGAATATTAGGGGCCTAGGGAGTAAAAGGAAGCAAAGGAATCTTAGCAATAGAATGAAAGAAGAAAAACCAGATATGATTTTTATCCAGGAAACAAAATGTTCAGTAGAAAAATAAGAGAAATTCACAGCAAATGGATGACCAAATATGAATATCTAGAAGTCAAAGAAAACAAATCAGTAGGAGGAATTCTCACACTATGGAACCCTCAGAAAATAGGAATCCTAGATGCTGAAGCATCTAGGAACTACTTATCAGTGGTTATTCAACCTTTGGGGGACAAGGAAGTTGATTTAATCACAAATGTTTATGGTCCACAGAAGCTTGAAGACAAACTAAGACTTCTTACTTCACTGGAGGATCTAAGAGATAAACATTCGGGCATCCCCTGAATTTTGGGATGGGACTTTAATATGATTAGGTCACTGTCAGAAAAAGGGTGGAACCAGATCACTAGGTAGAGACTCCATAGCATTTCAGAAATTTATAAACAATATGAGGCTAGTAGACACAGAGACAAGTAATGGCATCTTTACCTGGAATAACAAAATGGGAGGAGAGTCTCAGGTGGCCTCAAAGCTAGACATATTTATTATCTCAGAGGACCTTATCATAATAGGCCTTGACTTGTCAGCAATGATACTCCCTTTTGGTGGCTCGGATCATTGTCTTGTTCAACTTGAAGTGTCCTTTATTGGAACTCCAAGAAACAGACCTTTCAGGTTTGAAAACATTTTGCTCACCTACCTGGACTTTATCAATAATATTGAAAAATGGTGGACAAAGGATATCCAAGGTTAGGGCACTAAAATTTTCCTCCTGCATAAAAGATTGAAACATATCAAAATCAGGCTTAAAGCTTGGAATAAGAATGAGTTTGGCAACATTTTTGAAGCCAAAAAAGTGGCAGAACGAAAGCTACATGAAAGTAACCAGATCCTCATTACAGATGGCTTCAATGGGGCAAGAAAGGAACAAGTTGACTACCATCAACAAGAATGGGAAGAATTATGCAAATAAGAGGAGATATTTTGGAAACAGAAATCAAGGGTATAATGGCTAAAAGAAGGAGAAAGGAACACAAGTTTTTTTCACAAATCTACCATGGATCACATGTCTCATAATAGGATCTCAAAAATCAAAGATTCTCAAGGGAATCAACTCAATACCCACAAAGAAATAGAAGCTGAGCTGGTTAAACATTTCCAAGGCATAACAGAGGAATATCTCTTGGATAGATCACACTTCATCAGTGACTTTACAAAGCACATTCCTAAGCTTGTGACATGAGAAGACAATTACAATCTAAACAGGTCGATGAATGAAGAGGAGGTCAATGAAGTCATCAAAGAAACTAAAAATGGGAAGGAAACAGGTCCAGATGGTTTTAATGTTGACTTATTTAAAGCATGTTGGAAAATAATCAAGCAGGATATCCTCCATGTGGTGGAGGACTCGAGGAAAAATAGAACTGTATTGAAGGTGCTCAATACCTCTTTCATATCCTTAATTCCAAAAAAGGATAATGTTATGACACCAGACAGATTCAGACCAATAGCATTATGCAATGTGGTGTATAAAATAATTTCTAACAGGCTTAAACCCCTTCTCCCAACTCTCATATTTGAGGAACAAACTGGGTTTGTGGAAGGCAGACAAATTCTAAACAATATCATTCAAGCACACGAGGTGGTTTACTCACTTATAAGTAATAGGCAAGAAGGAATGATTATGCAACTTGATCTAGAAAAGGCTTATGATAAGATAAGTTGGGCTTACATAAGGAGAGTTCTTATAGCTTATGGATTTGACCATAACTAGGTAAGATGGGTGATGGCCCTTGTAACTACCTCTAGTTTGTCAATCCTGGTAAATGGTTCACTATCCAAGCCCTTTAATCCGACAAGAGGTCTCAGACAAGGAGATCCTCTCTCACCCTTCCTCTTTATTCTCATGAAGGAAGGGCTAGGCAAAGTGATCAAATCTGCCAAAGCAGAAGGTAAAATCCAAGGTCTCAAACTCACCATGAATGGAGATGCTTTGACCCATCAACAATTTGTGGATGATTCTATGCTATAGGGAATACCTACGGTCAGGGAAGCTCTAGCCTACAAACAAATCTTGAAAGACTTTGCAATGGTTGCGGGCACAGAGGTAAGCCTTACCAAAACAAAGAATTCTGACATTGCTATTCAAAGAAATATATCCAGAATTCTAGGCTTTCAAAGAGATATGCTACCCTCCAAATATCTGGGAGTACCGCTAACTGACAAACCTCTGATCAAGACGATTTGGGAGCCTGTGATTAATAAGCTACAAGACAAAATATGGAAATGGACAAGTAGGTCTTTGAACTTAGCAGGACGACTAGTGCTCACAAAAGTTGTCATACAAGCTGTCCCCATCTTTATGTTTTTAGCCCTTCCAGCTCCTAAAGGAGTCATGCAACTACGCAGAAATATCCAAAGAGATTTTCTTTGGGGCAAAGGGGAAGAGAAAAAAAATGGGCCCTGGTAGCTTAGGAAAATATCTGTAAACCTAAGTCACATGGAGGTTTGGGACTGGATGATCCTACAGTGCTAAATAAAGTTTTGGGGGCAAAACTATGGTGGAGATGGCTAAAAGATTTATCTTCCCCTTGGGCCCAAATTTGGAAACAGAAATATGCAAACAATTGGCAAGACAGGGACCACATTAGAATGTCTGGGATCATCAAAGGCTCCCACATTTGGAACAAATCTTGGGAGAATAGAGACATTGTTCAAAAACATTGTTTCTGGGAAATTAGAGATGGAAATATTGCATGGTTTTGGGAGGATAAGTGGCAACAGGAACTGAAATTGTTAAGAGAAGAATTTGTAAATCTCAAGAACGATACTGACAAAAAAAGGTTACTCAGAGTAAATGACTTTTGGGATCAGGAGAAAAGTGAAGGAAAATGGAGGATATGGAGGAACTTGGAATATAGTCATGACTCCCCCTTGAAGGCACAAGCAGAAGATCTAACAACTATCCTGGATCAACAGAGAAAGATTTTGACATCAATAGATTCAGACCAGTTGAGATGGGGCATAAAAATGAAGGCAACTTTAACCTCAAGGAGGCTAAGCGCATAGCCATTGGGCTTGAATTTCCAAACCCTGATTGGGTATGGAAGGACCTATGGCAGAACCAAAGTTGGATGAAGATTTAGCTGTTCATGTGGTTAATACAACATACAAAATTCTAACCTACGAAAACCTGAGGAAAAGAGGGATAACTGGTCCATCTAAATGCCAACTATGTGAAGAACAAGAAGAAACTATGGATCACCTTCTCAACCTTTGCCCATTCACATCCACATTGTGGAATTGGATTGCCTCTATATTTAGACAAACAGACAGAGACATGGGGAGTATTACCAGCACCTTAAAGAAGTGGAGGAAAAATTTCTCTGATAATGAAATAGTCAATAAAGCTTGGGCTTTAGCTCCAAGCTTTCTAATTTGGGATGTCTGGAAAGAACACAACAACAAAATATTAAAAAACAAGAAAGGTTCTTCCCAATGCATCTTGGAACAAATTTTAAGACAACTCAATGAGATGGTAGGAACTCTGATTAAAAACCCCCCATAAGAACCAACCTAAAGATACTGATGTGTAGATACTAATTCAGTTGGGTATGCAGGGGCTCACCCCAAAGGGCAAAAACAAAAATGTAAATCATATAATTGCTGATAAGGATTTCTGGCAACCTCCCCCCCCCCCCCCCTCAAGGTTTTCTGAAATGTAATATTGATGGGGCCTCAAAAGGAAACCCTGGCATGGAAGGTTATGGAGGAGTGATAAGGGATGAAAAGGGTTGTATAGAAATAAATTTTCATAGTAATTTGGGGAAAGCTTCAAACAATATGGCAGAGATCATGGCCTTGGAGCAATGCTTAGAAATCACGAGGGACTCAAATCTTCATAACTTTATAATTGAAGCCAATTCCGAATTGATTATCAATTCAGTCAAGAGAATTTGCTATGGCTCAGCGCCGGAAAAAGTCTCAAGACATTGGAGGCTTTTGCAAGTCTATCAAAGGATTCAATCCCACTTGCGGAATATGAGAACCCCGAGTTTCACTCATGTGCGCCAAACAACAAACAAATTAGCGGACATCTTAGCTAACGAAGGTGTACTTTATGCTAAAAGCAACAATAAATATAAATGGATAGAGACCCCCCAGGGTAGATTGAGGGAAGAGTGTCTCAGACAGGCGAATGCGGACCGGGAGCTTTATTAGAGCAGGGGATACTAGCAGGTTGTAGTCTTCTAGAAATAGTAGAAGGTTAGTCCACATGAAACAGCAGTTCAGGGATAGAAACAAAAAGAACGGTTGGTCCTTAGGTCGGAATATGTGCCTAGAATTCTACAATCCCAAGGTTCTTAGGCGAGTGTCAATTAACAGCAAAAGTATTTACATGAATTTGAATCATGTTACAAAAAGCCTTTTAATTGGCTATGCAAGGAGCTTTGTGAAAGTACGAGCATGTAGGAGAAATAGCAGCAATCACATCAATTCCGCGTTGCAAATAGCAAGATGGTTACCAAGCCAATCAAACCCGGAATCAACTTTAACAGTAGCTTTATCAAGCTTCGGGTCCGAAAGTAGTGTTAAATGGCGAGCAAGTTATGCAGACTGGCGAGAATCGCATGCATCTGGTGGATTTTGGGTGGATTACATGCGTGAGGGTTATCAGCCAAAACGAACTCGAAATTTTTATAGAGCGGTCTCTAAAGGCTCATCGGGTCCAATTCAAGAATTAAATGGAGTGCTTGTTAACGGCTTGATATTGTTAATGACTGTTAGATCTCTGATGATAGATCGAATGGTTTGGGCTTCCGATTATCTTTTGTGGTTGCGTTGTCAGGTTTTTGTGGGCCTTGGGCTCAGAAAGTGGGCCTTAGGCTCGGTTTCCTAGGTTATAGGTGGCCCACATCTCTTTTGTACATTTTGTAATATGGTTGTATTATTATTTGAATAGAAGGTCCGATGCTTAATTAACTCATTAGCATAATTCACATATGCAAATCAAATCTATATGCTTAAAACTGAACAAAAAAATAGATTAATAGTAATCTAGATTATTCAATAAGAAATACCAAAAATTGCCTTAGCGATTCTGATAGTAGAATGTGAAAAACAAATTAAAGTAATAGTGACAAATTTGCTTTTCTCCTTTGAAACATGAAATCGTGAAATGGTTCAACTGATATATTAAGAAAAAACAAAGTACAATACCAAAATTCAGAACCCTTAGCATAATGCTTGAGAGTTGTTTGAATAGTTTTACAAAAATTAGAGGAGCATAGTCTTCCAAATGGTTTTTATCAACAAAAAATATAAAAATAGTAAAACAAAATTTGGTTTTCATATTCAAACTCAAATAATATTCTAGCTTGTTGGAGAAACAAAATGTGAAGGACTATTGGCTTCTTTCAAACAACTATGTATTTCTAGAAGCTCTGCCAACTCTAGAGGAGAATTTGGTTGAACATTTACTTGAAAATTATATACATGAGCCTCAACCACGAGCATGGGGGCTTCACTTAATGAACCTCTGACATATCACGTGAATTCATGGCATATTAAACAATACCCTTAATTTGCCTACATATTGGAAAATACCTCTAAAAATCACATTATTTAACCCCCTACCAATATGAACCTAATATACCTTCCCAATTTAAAAACCCCTACTTTCACTAGATATTGTAGGTACCCATTTTTTCATTAACATTTTTTATACCCCTTTATATTTTTTCCTTAACTTTAGGCTCCATTTTTTATACCTGCCAATATAAAAACCATCTAACCCCTATATATCCCCCATTATATTATGTCATTTTTTCCTCATTAAATATCCCCCAATATGAACCCACGTGGTATGATATTGCTCCCCCAGTGAAGCCCCCGTGACCACGGGTAACATTTGAGTAATCTGAAAGTCATTCATAATCTTAGTCATATGAATATAAATCTTTGTTTTAACGAAGAATGACCATATTAATTCAATACTAACCTTTTCCATCTGCTTGATCTTGTTTTGAGACTTTATTCTATTGTTTGTACTCTTTTCTTTAATATTTATGCCTTGAAATCTTCCTCTCTGAGTCTTTTGTCAACAACATGGTTTCTTTTAGAAATTGGGAGATATATTGCACCAGTGGATTGTAAACATGTTCTACTATCATAACTATTCTTTTAGCTAAGCGTATGTGAGATTTCCAGGCATGAAGAAATGTGGTCTTCTTCATTTAATTAATTCTAGGAAAATTGGGAAAATTATTCTTTTGATCCTTTTTCCATAACATAAGTTCAATTAATTTCTTGTTAGCCTCATCATATTCCATTTCCATATCGAGCAATTCATTAAGAAAGGAATTAACTAGTCTTTCTATTATTTGAATTGAATTTAGCATGTCACAACACAATTCTTATTCATGTTGAAGTTGTTGATTGGTATTCATAGCTTGATGTTTAAATTATGCTAAGTCTATCATGTTTTTTTCCAAGGAAAAAAACACAATTTTCATTAATTAACTTAAGAAAATTACATGTTGTATCTTCAACATGTATGAGATGCAGTCACTTGTGATCAGAACAATCATTGTTCAGTACAATATTTACAGATATCAACATAAAATTGCATAAAGTAAATAAGCATTATTAACATAATCCATAAGGAGTCCATAAACTAAGTAAAGACAAAAAACAAGAAACAAAAAACCATGGAATGATCATGAGGATCATTCTGAAATATTTCCATCCAGCTTGATGAATGGACGATGGAAAAACTAGAAAAATGCACTATCTCTGAATTCCTGAATTATCCATTGCCCCCAATTCAGTTGCGCGACCTCTTTGGAAAGACGATCAACGATCTCATTCATTTCCTTGTATATATGAGAGCATACAATAAAATCAAATTGTGATTTTAGAGTGATAACATCATCCAGTGAAACCCTGAGTGTGTGCAAGTGACAATGATATGCATTGTTGATCCAATTTATAACAAGTTGTGAATCCCCAAAAATCTGTATCTAGTGACAATTTTGTTCCAATGAAAAATGTAGAAGGTGTATTAAACTGTTTAGCTCAACAAAATTATTTGTGCCCCTCCCTAGCCCCACTTTGATTATGAAATAAAGGTGCTCATTTATGTGGAGAACAACTTCCCCCCCGACAACCCACAGCTTGTGTTGAGCCATCAAAATAAGCCCAAGCAGAGATTTTATCAATAATTTCAAGAGTGATGACCCAAGCACTTTGAAAGATAAGGCGGTTCCTATTTAACCAAATGCCCCAACAAACTAATAGAGGAAGATTCCTGGCTTTCTGAGAGGGAGCCTTGGACCACCAATGAAACCATGCTTCCTCAATATTTTGACCCTCCCATTTTTCTTCATGTTGAGGGAGATAATAATGGAGGACCAAACTTGTGTGGTAATTGAACAATGGAGAAATAAATGGTCTGTATCCTCGACGTTGGTTTGGCAAAGGAAACATCTGGAGGGACCTTTAAAAGCCCATTTCATAAGGTTTAACTCTATTGGAACCTTGTTCGAGAGGATACACCACATGAACTTTTGTTTCCAAAGGTGGCACCACCACCAACAGATAATTCCCATATCCTGTGCATTCATAAGGGTGCGTATCCATCTTTTGGGGAATACCGACCATGAGGAGCAGAGGCCTAAATGATATCATCCTCCCACGATGATAATTTAATGTTGGCTTCCTCCAGCACACCAATGAAACAGTGCCAGACTCTACTACATCTATTCGGAATACCCAGGATCGTATAGTCCAGCCATTGCTGCGGAGCCCAGGGAGGGTGCCCAACCTTAGGAATTTGAGAAATCTAGGTGATACTGGTCCTTGAAAGAAATTATCAAATCCCTAAGGAGAATGAGAGCATTGCCACATCCAAACCGGGCATCAGTGCCTATTCTAACATGTTCGCCATTTCCAATACTCCTGGCCAAGCCATCATTGATTATACTTAAATATTGGGTGATGGCCTTTCAGATGATGGATGCACTGGGTAAAGACTGACAGGGTCTATGAATCTAATAAATTATTTATAGGGGATGAATGTACTTAAAGTAGACCACCTCTTTCCATAGGCTCTCAGATTTGATAATTTGCTAACCCAGCTTGGCTGCCAGAGCCTTTGCAAAAATCTAGAGATATTTTATTCCCCATCCACCCCGTTTTTTTTGGCTTCCCAATCCTGTCCCAGTGGACCCAAGAAAATCTCTACCCCACATTTTGTCTCTGCCATAGGAATCTATAACATATATGTTATATCCTATTGAGAAAACCTTTAGGAATCCATGCAAGAGTCATCCAATAAACCGGGATGGCCTCCAACACCGATTTTATCAAAGTAAACCTACCAACTCCGGAGAGCCATCGTTGCTGCTAGATGTTTATGCAACTTACAATTTTTGCAATAAGCCAAGACCAGTCGGTGATGCGATACCCATTGGGCTTTGGCCTAAACCCGAGATATTTATGGCCTGCATCTAGCTCTTGTTTGATGAAAGAAAATTGTTGTGACACATACCTTTCCTCATTTTGGAGGCATGACACAAAAATTATGCTGGATTTGTCGTAGTTTGGCTCGATACCTGTAGCTTTACAAAACAATGATAGAATGTTCTTGAAACAATAGGAATCAAGGCATGAACCATTTAAAAAAATAAGAACATCGTCACCAAACAATAGATGAGAGAGGGATGTCATGTCCGATATCAGGACTCCCCTTGAAAGCTCCAACAGAGCGAGCATTTTTTATCAATTTGCTTAAACCTTCCATGATCAACAAAAAAAGTAGGTGGGATAGTGGGCATCCTTGTCTCATACCACATTTACCATGAAAGAAACCAAAAGCCACCCCATTGATGAGAATACTATAGGATGCGGAAGAGAAACATCACATGATCCAGTTAATGAAGGAATGATGGAAACCGATATGAGTGAGAATGAGTTGCAGGTAGGACCAACTAGCCCGATCAAAGGATTTGGAAAGATCGATCTTAAGGATAATGGAATTTTTGTTCTATTTCTTGATCGAGTGGAGGCCTTCCTAAGCAGTCCCAATGGCTTCATGGATCTGATAGTGGCTGACAAAATAAAACTTCTCCTTGGAAATCATCCCGGAGGAGATTGGATTTACACAAATGGTAATGATTTTGGATATAATTTTGTAGATGCAGGTGCAGAGGGATATGGGTCGATAGTCGTCAAAGGTAAGGTGTTTTTCAAGTTTTGGGATGAGGGTCAGGAAGGTTGAGTTAAACCCCCCATGCATCCTGCCTGAAGTTCTGCATTCCTCGATGGACAAGAGAAGATCCGGCCCTATGAGCTCAATAAACATGTTGTAGAATTCCGTGGGCCGCCCATCCAGCCCTGAGATTTTGTCCCTATTGAAACATTTCAGATCTTCTTCCAATTGCCCTAGTGGAACATGCTCATTTAGAGCCTCCACTTCTTCCATCTCAACAAATCTAGGAAGAACCTTAGCGATGCGGAGTATCTCAAGGAAGGTGGCACGCCTAGGAGCCTTTAAAATATGTGAAAAATGGCGCATTCCCATGTCAAAAAGCTGATTGAAAGTGCTAGCCTCCTTGCCTGAATGATATTGTAGCTCCTAGATGGTATTGATATACTTTCTCCCTCTGGAATATTGTTGAAAGAACTTGGAGTTCTCATCCCCCGACTTCAGCCAAATCAATTTGCTGTTTAAGAGCCATGTCTCCTCTTTCTGTCTCAAAAGTTTGATCTTTTCTATTTCCAGTTTGACTAATTGTTCCTTTGACCCAGTGGTTGCATAACTAGAAACCCCATGTTTTCCAATTGTTTGAGGACCCCTTCAATCCTTTTGAGCTATACCTCATCCTTTTGCTATTTGATCCTCGCCCAACTGATGTTTTTCGATTTTAATTGGGCCAAGTTGTTTGCGATCGGTTATCAGGGCTACAATGAGTCCAATTTTCTCTTACTAAATTGTGGAACTTTTCTTCAGTAAGCCAAGTCAAATTGAACTTAAAAAGCAAATGGGGTTTATGGTTGGCATCCTGACTCTCCAAGAAAATCGGGGAATGGTCTGATAGCCCCTAGATCCCACCCATTCATGAATGCAATCCAATCTGGCTAACAGAGGATCCCTTATAAGGAAACGATCCAGTCTTCTAGCCAAAGCATCCTTCCTAGTCCTTCTATTCCTCCTAGTCAGCATTAGCTTTGTCGTTTCAATGTTTAGGAGGTCATGATAATCCATCAAAACTTCAAAGAAGGCTGTTAAGGGGTTGGTTTGGGCCCTGTTACCCCCGGATTTTGCGAGCCATAACGAGAAATTTAGATCACCTCCATTGATCAAATTGTCAGATTGCATGAAATCGTCTTCTAGGAGTCTTTCCAAGAATAACTCCCTGTTATGGCAAGGCCCATATATGTTGATAAGCCTGAGGAGAGTGTTGATATTAGTTGAGGTGATGTCAACACCCAGGTAACCCTACCCTCCCAAAACATTATCCAACTTTATCAATATTTTTTTATACCCCGGGGCACAACCTCCCAATTGCCCTCTTACATCCAAAAAATGAAAAACCCAGTCCGGAAGAATTTTCATGAGCACATTGTTTAAGAAGCTCCCTTCCCTTAGATTCTATTACAGAAAAATTACATCCAAACGATCTGAATTGCATAACCTTTTTAGCGCCAGTTTTTGGTTTGGGCTGGCCAAACCCTTGTAGTTGAAAGAGAGGCACTTCATGGGGTAACCTTTTCTAGGTTTCCCTTTGCTCTAAGGACCAAATCAATGGGAGACTAAATGCTCGAAGCCACCTCATTGCCAACCCTTCTGATGGCTTTAGATAAGTGGGATTGTCTGCCCTTGGGGGCTTTGAGGGTATTGATGGGAGGGGATACTCATGCAGGCTGAAAGAGGAGGTCTGTGAAATAGGTAAAGATCGTAGTTTGTAGCGATGAGAACCACTAGAGCTAGGGCTGCCTCTAGGAGTTAGAGGAGGGCCGTCTCGAATAATGGTTAGGGAGGAACTAAGGGGCGGAGGAGGAGTGGATACCATAGGAAAACTTAAGGAACACAAATTTCTAACCCTAGTTCTCGGACCCGAAATAACACAGAAGCAGATGTAAAACCAGATAATAAATAATCATGAGCAGATAATAGACAATCATGAGAAAATATAGGAGAGGGAGGAAGAGTACCCGAAAAAGGAGCGAATTCTCTAGAGCGTGATATGGTGTTTGGTGCCGTAGAGGTCCCAGAGTTCTTCTGTGAAGGAAACACCCCTGAAACATCCTAACTCAGCACAGGAACACCAAGAAGGACCACTGGGGAAGAAACCTCCACCTCTGTCGTTTGGCTTCTTGCCGATACAAGAGACCTCGTAGGATTCAGCTGTTTCCTTGAAAGAATAGGGAAATCTTTGTACAAATAACCAACCTCGTGAAATTGCCTGCAACAAAAGGGGATGCCCTCATAATCTAAGATCTTCCACCTAGTGATCTCACCCATCTGTAACTAGTAGCTCTCCACCAGTCCTTCTTGGGTGTCTAAGTGCACCAGAATTCTAGCAATTGCCATGCAGCCTGTATCCTCGTAAGATTTGTGATGGTCTAGGTATACTCCCATGTCATCAGCAATGCACCGAAAAATTTCCTTTGCCCAGAATTGGAGAGGAAGTCCAGGGAGACGCACCCAGATTGGTCCCACTCCCATGTTTTCCTTCTCTCGATTAAACAATGACGACCAACACTTGAGCAGGACTAGTGTCATTTCTATGTGCCAGTATTGAGTCAAGACCCAATCCACCGGTTCCGGTTGTGGAAAAATGAGAGCGAACTAGCCCCTTGACATTGTGATGATGGCAGGTAGCTATTCCATCAGGTTCCCCCAAGCCTACACAGTCCATTTTTTAAAGCGTGTCGAGGTGTAATTCTGACCACGGACCCTGCCCACCAGTATCGTGCCCTCCGTCAGTGTAGCTTGGGCCATGCTTATACTAGCCCCGAAAACAAGAAGCTGACCATGTTCCTGAATCTTTGATATTTCCCCCCAAAGGTCTATTTTCCAGGCTTAAGGGCTATTGTGCTCCCTCTGCCTGAGGGTTTTCATTTGAGTCCGAGGCCCTGTTTTCTTCCAGCCCTGTGTCCTGTCTAGTGATGCCATCGAAGAACCCTAAAGAGTGAGTGATTGAGGCAGAATCTGGGTGAGTAAAACCTTTGGTTGCAGTCCTAAGAGATCTGTAGGAATGAGGCGAAAAACCCCACAATTCCGATGTTGTTCCACAAAACTCTGCCGCAATCACACCCATGTAACCCTGAAGTGATTAAGTACTCTGTTGAGCATGTGCCCAGGTCTACAGTTCCGAAGATGACGGGATGGTAAGAAAATGTGAGCCATTATGCTCACCAAGACATAATAGGCCTTCCGACACTGTGACGGTCGGTTGAGAGAAACCTAACCCTGGAGGGTTACGTTCATGTCTTCCATTAACGAGGAAAGTTCGAAAACCTGCACATCTGGTAGTAGGGTTGTTTTGGGTTCCTTCCCCACACACGATATGTTTTTTTCTTCTACCTAGATATCCGATGGGGTGAAGGTGTCAGAGGAATAATCAAGAAAATCCACATCCATGCATAAACCCAACACCATTTTGAAGAGTCAGTTGTTTTTATGAGAAACCTAGGCGAAACCCTCGATAGGCGCTGACCCCTGGTTGCTAAGTTTATCATGTTACCCTTAGCTTGTGGGAAATTTTCCTATAAATCATTTATTTGAGAATCTTTATGCAATACTTGAACTTAAAACCTATATTGTATCTTCACAATCTCAGCTTGCATCTAATTATTTATCTGGGAAGAATTATGTTCCAAATGATGGATTCTATCATATTTATGTTGAATGAATTCTTTTAAACCGATGGTGCATCCATATTGGTACTTGCATAAGCTCCTGTACACATAAATAACTCTTGAACAATTTGATCTAGTGTCAGTGAAGCTCCATCCCAAACTACCTCTAAAGGGGGTGTTGACAAGAATTTTGTTTTTGCTACCTTCCTCTTCTTTTTGCTTCTTTTAACAATAACCTTTTTCTCAGTGCTATAAAAAAAATTAAATGGATGGTATATGCTCCATTTTGATTGGAGATATAGAGCTGATAGGAGTTTTAATTATAACCTTAGGATCAACAAGACTGGTTTCATGGAAAATTGGACGAGGATATGCCAATTGTTGTCCTATAGTATCCTAGAGATGTACTTCAAAGGATGCTATTGCACTAATTATTTGTTAAGGAACTTTTGAATTCATTTTTTCAAACACCTCCAATTGTTGATTCATGATAAAGGCCTCTATTTTTTCAAGGATAATCCCTTTGAGTATCTTGGTGGTAGGTTAAAAAACCAATTTTTCTTCCTGTACTAGTTTTCCTTTTTGAATGGAAACTTCTTGCAAAGCTTGAAGCCTCTGTTGTTATTTCTTCTCCAATTACTTGCTGCAAGATTAGTGGTGGATCTTCTAGCATCTCTGAAAGCCAAAAAATGTTCAAAATTGTCTAGAGGTAGTCTCTTGGCTTTCCTGCAAACCTCTTGATAATAATTTTCTCTACAAGACAAGTCCTCGTAAACATAGGTTTCGTGTGAACATTTTTTAATCCCTGCGTTAACGGTTACCCTACCAATTTCTCCATGAGGGTCATACAATTTGAAAGTAATTGTACCTAGATTTAGTGCACAGAAAGTAATAAGTTCTTTTCCTACATGCTAAAAACTCTGTAGAGTATAGATACCAATTAGTATTGGGAACTAAGGCCATAGTTTTTTTGAGGCTCTTTTTAACTCGTTCATTATCCTTGTTTCTATTATTTGATAAGCCACTTCTATGCAAAGAAGCCTATTGGGAATATAAACGGGCAGAGAATGAGGAGGATCATAACAACCATAAAATCTGATATATGTGAAATTCTCCTCAGAAAACTAATCTTCAATTCTTGAAAGGCACTCCATGGCTTCTTGAGACATTCTAGGGGGATTTGTATTAAAGATAACTTCAAAAATTGGAATCATTACAAAATGAAAAATTTGGTAGAATTTGTTGAAATAATTATCTTCCCATAGCTTCCTGTGATATAAATGAATAGGAAATGGCTCCATAGGTGTCCATTTCCAGCCCATTCTTGGAAAGGAAGTGAAGAAAATATGGCATCCATGATAAAGGCAGACATATAAAATGGGGTATTATAGACATTGATTTTATCATGACCAAAAGTGTTAATATGAAGGGAAATATAATTTGATAGGATGTTAACACAATTGAGAGTACTTTTTTTCTGAAGCCTTTTGGATCAGAGGTACCCAATCTAATTGAAACTATGAAACATCATTCTTACCAAAAATTCGACATAACATGGAGGCAACATAGGAAACAAGAGGGCTTAAAGAAGCAATAACACACTCAGAAGAATCTTATCTATTATTTAATTAAATTGGACAATTCTAATTTATACCGAGTGCATTCTTCTTTGATAAAATCTTCCACAAATTTAAATTATAATAAGCTTCATTGTTAGGAATTTTTATATGACTTGAATGTCTTCTGGCCGAAAAGAGCCAACCACTACGTTGTGAGGACTAAAACTCAGTCGCTTGTAGGTGTATGTATGGTCAACATCCCATCTTACCATATTAGTATATGGAAGTAATCTAGTTCGAGTGGCTACCTTGTGCAAATAGGATTTATCAATGTGCTAAAGTGTTCCAAAAATATTTCCTTTATGCCCTTCTTCGTCAGCTAAAACTATAGGTACTGAAACCTCTTCGCCTAATAGTTCTTCCACTAAAACTCTGTACATCTTATCCCATGAAGAAGTTCCAACATCCATAGTAATGACTATGTCTGAAAATAAGAAAGTGTTTGGGTTCTTATTGTCCATTTCATCAAGAATTGGGCCCAATGGGTTCTGCATAGGTTCTTTTATTTTTGGCTACCTCCTCATTTTCATGATTTTTGCATAATTCCCAGAGCTTGAAGGATGTAAACAATGAACCAAAGTGAGAATTAACATTTAGAGGAGAATACGAGTGCAGATTATAGAAATAGATCACCATAAAATTTATTACCTACCAAATCGTAAATTCACACTCGCAAACCGCTAATGCATAAACTGTAAATATAAAGAAAATACATGAAAGTAAATCTTTGGGCACCTTTACCAATTCACTGAATGGGCATGATGATGTGGAGGATTTGACAGGTGTCAGGATGAGATTGTGTGACCTGGACATCTGACGTGCCTCCCATGTCATCCCAGGGATAAAATCCCTGGAGAAATCATAGGAGTTTCTTTTAAAATCCTCAGGGTTCAGTGCTCCATGGTAATGTAGAATTTGAAGGATGTGATGGCTTAATGTGAATGAGATGGGATAACATGTAGGGAGGACCCACAAGGCATCACTATAATAAACCCATGGAGTAGGCTGAGTCATACCAATGATAAAATCCTAGGGAAAATAGGGGGAGTGCTATAAAATCGTCAGGGGTATTTACTTTCCAGGAAAACAAAAAATAATGGAATCAATTGTTGTGACATTGTAACAAACTTGGTGAAAATTTCATGTTATAAAAGTTAATAAAGGAAAAATAATAACCAGGGTTGATGGGACACTTATTCCAAGCTGAATGTTGGGCAAAATCATAGTGATGGGGATCACTGGTGATTGATTAATGGCTAAGGAAATTGACAAAGTAATGGCAAAGGCTTTGGAAAGGAAAAATGGCATTTTGGCACATTTATTTATGAAAATAATGGAAATTAGGAGAAAAGGGAGGTGAAATGTTATATGTTTCATGTGAGGAGTAAAATGAAAGAAAATAATAGAAAATGAAGAAAATAGAGGCCTCATTAATAAAAAGTCTTATGAGGATCAGTTCATAGACTTTTTTCAGTTCAGTTTTGGAGCTCTCTCTCTCTATTCTCTCTTTCTAATACTCTTGGACACTTAGAGTTTCTTGGAGCACTCTTGGAGGAGTGTGGTATACTTGGAGCTTTGGAGAAAGAAGGCAAAGGAAGAGTAGGAAAGTGCAAGACGACATCGAGATCAACATCTACAATGGGTTTTTCTTGCAGGTACTGAGTTGCATGTATATTTTACTCACTAGTTTTGGCATGCATGGCATATGCATGTGGTTTATTGGTCATGATTTGTCATTGGCATGGGGGATTGCCTGGATTGACAGAGGATTTGCCTGGATTGACATAGGATTTTCTTAGCCTTTCCATTTCCTGGCTAGCCATGATGTGGTGGGTTCATTTCTTTTTTTATGTGGTTGGTTCTCATGTTCCCTTCAACTTGGGTTGAGTTACTAGTTCCTGGAGCCTTGGTTGGACAAATGCTCTAGAGCCCTTGGTGGGTTGAGTTACTAGTCCTGGAATCTCAATTGGACAAACGTTTTGGATCCTTGTATCAATTGTGGGTTGAGTTACTAGTCCTGGAGCCTTGGTTGGAACAAATGCTCTGGAGCCCTAGAAGGCTTGGGTAGACACCAATCTGGTAATCATTTTGTGATGTACGACCTTGAGGTGGAATGACCATTGGATGGGTTGAGGTGGTTTGGCCTCTGGAAGCCCTAGATTGTTTGATTGATGTGTTTTATGAGAACCCACATTCAATCTTGGAATATGGCGCGAAGGTGACTAGCTAAAGAGATATTTGGCTTAGCCATGTCTATGGTCGGGTGGTTCATGGAAGTCCCAAAGCTGGTTGGCCTTTGCATCATTAATATGAGGTTATTTCTCCTTGTTATTTCATGAGTATTGTATTGGTTTATATGTGGATTGTATGGTTTTTGTTTGCTTGGTATTTCTATTGTTATTATGCTGGTTATGAGTATGTATTATGACAATGGTTATGTATGGATCTGATCATGGTTTTGCTTGTAAATGGATTAACAATGTATCTATGGCCTAATAGATGAAATTACAACTAATGTGTTGAGGCATCAATGCTTCTTAGCGATTCTCAAATAAATATGAGACCCCTATGCTCAGATATGTTGTTTAAACCTGTAGATTACATAATTGTGACATATTTGACGAAATGCCTATCATGTCTAGTAGGGGTCTCGTCAAATCCTTGTTCAAGTAATTGCATTTGTAGAATTTTTCTGTTGTTATCTTTAAGTTCCTAAAGTTTCATTTAGTTCTGGGCAGTGACTTGAGCTTTAGGCCTGAGAAAGTGGCACAAATCCTGGAGATGGAGGCACAACAATGGGCAGAAAAGTCCCTAGACGCATGCATACCCATGTTATAGGAGCATATGGAGCCTCCTAGACGCATGCTTTCCCATGTCAAGGGAGCGTATGGGGGTTTAATAGTGTAAAAACTCAGTTGGGCTCAAGGGATGGTTACCTAAGTGGTTGGGATGGCTTCTGGGAGTTTGGTTGATGATGTGGAAGGTTTGTATGGCGTGTTTCCGTCGGTTCCACTTCTTTAACTGACACATAGGTGTCATATCGTATCATATTAACTTCTCGCCACATGTTTACCGCGGTTGGCCAATTACTTAGGTATATGTGGGAGGAGTGTGTTACAATATAACATTAAAGAATTTGTATCGAAGATAAAATCCCATCATTTTTGAACGGACAAACTTAGGAACTCTTTGGGGAAGTTTTCTCTGGGGTGACATGGAAGGTGGGTCATGATGATTATAAAGTATTAAAAAGGTGTAAATGCCAAAATTTTCATAAATGAGAGAAATGCTCAGGGTGGTCAACATTCATTTGAATTCCCTACAAATTAATTAAACTAATCTTTTGCCTTATCCAACATAACAACTAATATCGACCGAACCTTGCATGTGGCCAAAAATGGTGGCTCTATATTGTAATTAATCAAGGAATGGACTTGTTGACACATGTGATCAATTCTTTGACCTTGAAACAACATTCAATATGGAATTATCAGGATTTAGTGGCTCATTCCTTCAGTATCTCTTGATCGATAATCTAAGCAATCAATAAGGATTCTGAAATGGTTTGGAAACAATTCAATTAAATTATTTAGGATAGAGGGGAAGAGACACTTGCGGTTACATATGGATTATTGCAGGTATTCCTTTGTTATCCTCTCCTTTGCAAAGCCATGTGGAGAGTAGGTAATCATCCCCTGAGGTTTGGAGCAAGGCATAGTATTTTTTATCACGGAAAAATCAAGGACTACAACTTGTCAGGAGGAGATGGTTCAATTTCATCATCTTTTGAATAAAATTCTAGAGACGTCTGAGGTTTTGTTGACATCGATAAATAAAAAAGGGGTGATAAAAAAAAGGAAAGGGAAACATTTAATTTGATAATGGATACCAAGTATGTGTTATTGCATAAAAAATTGGAGATGTCACAGGTAGAGGTTCCCTATCATTTGAAAACATTGGGAACACAAGTGACAAAAATTAAAGGAATTCCCAACATTGGTGTTTAATTTGTCAGGGAGGAAGTTGGGGCTAGTGTAGAGCCTCAACAAGAAAGATCCAATGTAGATTAAAGGAGAAAATTTAGCAGGTGGACATGCATTTAGCACCAAGATGCGTCACCAAAAGACTGAACTTCGTGTGTCACATAATTCTCATAAGTTGAAGTTTATATATATATCTGTTATGTAGATACAAGATCTTATTAGGCAATTTTTGTAAGGACTACAATAGGAATATTTTTGGAACTGTAGGCAAAACTATCCATAAGAATAGACTAGCTATAGTATGGGTCACTAAATGTAGTTTAATCTTTGAACATGAAAAAGTATGTATGGGTACTGACCGAGAAACTAGATCTTTTATAAACATCAATATTAATACAATGTATGTTTCCTGGTTTATCAATTCTGATGAGGCATTTTACTATTCCACAAATATTTGTATGATCATGGTTGTAGGAACTTAAATCTTTTGATTTACTCAAGCACATATGACTAAGCTAGGAAGGGCCCACTATTTCAAGGAATCTTATTGTGTCTTTTCCTTGTTTCATCTAAATAGAGATATTTTTATTTCAAAAGAGTGGTTAAGTGTTTTTAACTGCTATTAAATTGATTTTTTACAATGTTGTCAATTTGCTTGCAGTTTGAATTTCATTTTTTGACAATTTAAATTTAAATTGTTGTTAATTTACTTGCAGTTTGCTTTAAATGTAGTTAGGGTTGCTCATAGTTTGTTTAGAATCTAATTTATTTAATATTTAAATATCAACATGGTGCAACATATTCATATGAGCCTTCCAATTGAATAGAGATTTGATTCGCCTTTACATGGAGAACATTGGATTTTGTAATTTATTTATGACATGTCTTTACATGGTAATGAGGGTTAAAAATGTTTAGAACCATGACTATATTGAAGTAATTAAATTGCATTTATTTGCATAGGTTATACTTTGCTTTCATGTTCATTTTCAATAAATAAAATCAGAAATTATACCTTGCATATGTAATGCATTGCACTTCACAAGTTTTCCAACTCATATTGAAGCAATTGTCAATTTCTCCAAGTACACACATTTTGTTTAACAAAACATCTTGTTCCAATAATTCACTTTCAAAGAATTACTTTGGGAATTTATGTTTGAAGTATTTATTTCCAAGCTTTACTTTCAAGTCAATTTGCTTCACTTGGAATATTTAATTTTGTCAAGTATTTCATATTTGGCATGGGTTTACTTTTGCTCCATCTTGTCAATTATTTCATATCTCTAATTGTTGACGGTTATTGTTATTTTTTTTTTCTCGGCAATAACTAAATTCTATTAACTATAATTCAAAATATTTTTACATAGAGTTGAGGCTATAGGGGTCAGAGCCCGAGAGCCATCAACGTTGCAGCACTGCCCCATTACAATAAGAAACTGGGGAAAACAGTAACATAGAGCCAACAAACGGACATTAGATCCAGACATAGGATGATAGAAAGAGAGAGAAACATTGGAAACAAATAAGCAGAGTTTGTGTGTAGACATCCGTAAGAGGCCGGACACTTCCTCCCAGGGAAGCCAAAACCTAAGAATGACGAAGCCGAGCCAGACCGAGAGCAAAAAGCCTGGAGGTAGCCATCTAAGCAAAAAACCATGGACCAAAAGGAGGAATGCTTTCACATATGTCAATCAGCTTCCGCGTCCTCCCCATGAGTCTTCTCAACATCCCGACACACACTGCCAATTCTGAGGTTCGCTTTGCCATCCGTCGCCTTACCGAGACTGGTGGTGCCTGTGTCCCTTTCTACCTCAATTGGGCCGCTATCATCCAGAGGAGGAATACTTAAAGGCTGAATATCCTTCTGACCAGGCTCTCCCACCTGCTTAATTTCCTATTCTCCCTCATCCATGGAGCGCTCACTGCTGTGAGAGGGGTTGGGCACAATGCAATACAGAGGGGAGATTTGGTTTTCTTCCTTCGACAGAATAATAGTAATGTGAGCAGTAATTAATGGCCTATTCAAGTTACTCTGAAACTTGAAATGCGTCGTTTGGAAAGCACTGTTAGGAACAGGCTTGCGACCAGGACTCGAGGGAGGCAAATCCTCTGGAGAGGAGGTGAGATTAATGGGCGAGTGAGTTGGGTCTGCCGAATGGCTTATAGAAGGCCGCTTGCCACTACCTTGGTGATCCCTAGAGCAGTTCCGCTTGCCTTGGTGCTTCATTTTGACAAGAAAGGGAGAGGACACTGGAAAACCAAAGAAACTAGGGCTAGAAGCAAGGGAGTGACCAAATTGAACCAGAGACCAGTGAACACAGACAATGAAGACATGAGACGGAGAAATAGAACAGTCAATACAAAAAACTAAGGCCTCAGACAGCTTACCCCGAGTCACCGAACTAATCCCTCTGTGGAGAGCGTTGGTGCATTCGAAATACTGCCAAAGAGAACCCGAGCTAGCCTGGAACTTGCCTGTGATGACAGGCCCTTGCTTATCAACACAACATACCTTAAACCAGAACCTGGAGCCAGAGAACTGAACGCCGGAGGTGAATTGTGCACAAGAGATTTCCATGCTTATAACCATTACCAGGCTGCGTTGGAGCGCGTCCTTCATTAATGCAAACAGCCTGCACTGTCCTTCCCTCATTAAAACATTCCCTCTGCGAGAGATAGAGATCTGGGGCGCCACGCTGCTCTGCAGGTGGTAGTACCTAAGGTCTTTAATTTGCATGAGGGACATTCAATGTCCGAGCGTCACCCACATCTGGGGTGGACGGTTATTGTTATTATGATCCTTTGAATTTATTAATAGGATGTAGTTGTTTAGTGAAAAGAAAACCCCAAAAAGTATCATTTTTTTTAATATTCCAAAAGGCATTGGATTTCCAACGTGTAATGGTCAGATGCCCCTCGTTGGATGTACAATGTTGTCATTGGATATGGTTTCCCCCTTCAGATTGCTAAGGGCATTTGTTTTGATGTCTCGTAATAGATTTTCTACATGTCCATCGAATTGGTGACACCCTAGAGGCATCAGATTTCTAACACATAATGGTTGGATGCCCCTCATCGGATGTTCAATTTTATTGTCAAATATGGTTTCCCCCAATCGGATTATCGACGAAATTTTTTCAAGCATATCCTATCAAATTTTCTACATGTTCGTCGAATTTTTGATGCCCCAATCATCAGAGAGGTCTAATTTTGTACTCTTTGATGGGCTGTCATCAGCTTGAACATCCATTATCTGATGCCTATCTTGTTACATTTCTTTGTATATGTCATTGACAATTTGACATCAATTCCATTGCATAATGATTGGAATTTGATATCCCATGTATTAATTGTCTTCTGTTGGTTATCCAAAAACAATGGTGTTGAAAATTCGACCAAAGTTTAATCGCCTGTCTTTCAGTTAGTTGACAAGGGACCTATGTCAGATATTCGATGGACATGTTTACCCATCATCTTTTTCGATTGAGTTTCATTGACGAGCTTGAAAAACAAGGTCTGTCATAGTGATGATAGAAGTCCATCTAATAACCAATGAAAGACCATTGGATTTTAGTGCACTATCTAGTAATGCTTATGGTTGGGTAGAGAGTGGAAGTCCCTTCTTCAATTTCCAACTTGTTTGAGACATACATATAAGTATACTACATATGCATATTTGAATTATGGATTGTGATGTTTATTGTTCTGTGTATGATTGGTATGAGATCTTGAGATCTCGTGTGCCTATGAATGTAAATGAATTTATGGGCTATGTTGTTTAATGCCATGTTCATGATTTATACAAAGAATTGGTTGTCTATGCTCTCTTATTTGAAAGAAATTGTTTAATGTGTGTGTGTACACACACACACACACTTATTAGCTCAGTATGTTTAGAAGATGACTAATGTTTGATAGATGGTTTGCAATTCCTCGTGTATTCGTGCTTAGTCAATTGATATATATATATATATATATAATATATATATATATATATATATACATTAGCTCAATGTGTTTAGAGGACGAGTAATGTTTGATAGATGGATTGCAATTCCTCCTGTGTATTCTTGCTTAGTTAATTGATATTCATAGTCCATTGGATAAAGTTTAACCAAATCACAAGTTTTGTAGCATAATTGATGATAATTTATTAATGGTTTCATTGATTTGATGTAATAACCCAAATGTGAAAATAATGTGTTTTCGATATAAATCTTGCTAATGTTGTGCATGGGAATAATTACTAATCCCTTTAATTTTTTTCCCCAAGGAAAAAATCTATAATTTTTATTAAGAAATAAAAATTACATTTTGTAGACACACATAGTGTGTATGTTGAAAGTGACTTGAAGGAAGGTGACTTTACAATAGATAGTATAAATATGAGAAAACATGGTTCTAAAAATGGCCTTGAACTACCGTACATATGACAAAAAAAGAACAAAAAACAGAGAAATAGAAAAATTATGGATGATAATTTGAGCTGATTTTTTCCTTTTTGCCCTTCCTTCTTTGCACCTTTTTCCATCCCTTAAGATCTGTGTCAACCAAAACCAAAGCTAGTTCTTGACCCCCATCTAGATGTGGGGATTATTTATCTGAATCCAAGCCCTTTGAGACATTTTCTCAGGTTGTGCCACCTTGAATCACTGAAGACTGTTGTTTTTCTATTTCTGGACCTGTCATATGTGGAGCGACAGACCCATCTTGTACCATAACCTCCCCATCCATTTTATCTTCAGTTTGTTCTAGTTGTATCTATTTGTTTTCCTCCTTCTCATCATCCGATTGGGGAGGTTTGTTATTCTGCCAACCTTTTGGTATATTTGGATGCTTATTTTTCTTTTTTGGGACCTTCTTCACCAAAGGGAATGGATTCTGAAGATGACCTATTTGAAAGCACACACGACATCTGAAGGTTGTGTTCTCATAATCTAGAATTTGTGACCACTGAAAATTATTATGTTTTAGGGTTATCTAATCTGGTAATCCTTTGCTGAGGTCAACATCCACACAAATCCTAGCAAAGGTGAATATTCCTTTTTTCGTTCTTTCCAAGTCCATTTTTTTGAATTTTCTGAGTTTGTTTCTTATGTCTTCAAGGACTTGATGGTGCCAAAAAGGAAGGGGTAAGTTTGGAAGGCTAAACCAGACTAGCACATACGTCACCACCATGGATGTTGCATCAAAACTAGGGAACCATGGAGTAATTGATAAACCAAATCTACTCCATAACCATGGTCCTTTATTTAGTAAAAAATCCAGTTCTTTTTGTGTGTCAAATTGGACTACGAAAAATATTTTAGAGAATAGATAAATATCGCAATTTGGTGTTCAAGAAGTGAACAACCACTGATGTAATGCTTCAAGTTTTAGCCAAAAGCCATTAAATCTACATATAATGGCTTTAGACTCTAGTACTGTAAATAACGAGGATACCTGTGGGTTATTGACCTCCATGGATATGGACCAAGAATGTTGTTATGTTCTGCAAACCCTAGATACCTTCCTTGAATTCATTCTTTGAATAAAACAAAATATCCATTTGTCCCCCCCTTGATTACATATTTAAATGTGGCAGTTGCACCATTTGAAAACCTGGCACTTGGGGTGCCCCAACGTAGTCTGGAAGTCATTATAATGGTGGAATTCCTTGTTATATTGTTTTCCTTAATTAGGGAGAAGTCTTGAAGGATTTTCCCTTTGAATTGTATGCACTAGAAATATTTGGGGATACCCCATTTTTCTGCAATAGTCCATTTTAGGGACAAGACTATATCTATGAACTTCTCCCAATAACTATGGATTTTCCTCCCATATTTCTCATAAAGATATGGAATTTTTTGTCCTTCTCCTACTCAACCAAGAGGAAGGGAGGAAAATCCATTATTTGGTTATGTCATATATATTGAAAAGCCTTTAAACAAAAATAGAGGATGGGGAAATACATCCCCGTCGCCCATACAAAATCCAAAACCCCTTTGGTAGAGTGCACAAAAATATTCATTGGTTTTGAACTATGATAGAAATAAAAGATGATGAATGGGAAAATAGAAAAAAAAGGGCCAGATTTATAACCGTCTCTCGCCTAGACGTTTGATAGGGATCTCCACTAGTGACGTCATCGATGCTCCTGGAGTAAAATGTGTGACCTGTAGCAGACCATGATTGGGACATAACTCCCATAACTTTAACCAGACCAAATCTCCTGCTAAAAACATCCTAGTTGTATCCTCAAACAACTTTAGAGGGTAGGGGTACAACGCCGTGCATGGAGAAATATCTTCTTGTACATTATTCCCAAAGAAAGAAGAATAAGTTCATACGAAAAGGGGCGACGTGTAGGTTTTAACCCCATACAGAAATTACCTGCATACAAATTCTAAAACATAGAAAATAAACAATAGCGACAGCATAACACATAAAACACATATACACAGAGATTTCCCCTGGATCCCAAAACCAGGACTACCAGCTTGATTTTTCATTATGTTCCTTTCAATGTTACAATACATATTTATACATGCCAAAGAATCCAATACCATGGACCGAAAACCATCGCGCCCAAAACCATGTGCAAAAACCATGCACAAAACCCTCGGATAGGGGGGGGCCATTGCCCCCCCGTGACCCCCCCCCGGCCCTGTTGCACAATCGGCACAATGAAGGGGAGGCTCTGCCCCCCCTCTAGCCCCCTGGTTAAGTAGGGTAGCTAGTTGTGGAAAGAATATAACACAATCCAACACAACGAAGATCCTGTGGTTTATCATGGTGCAAAAGTGAAAGTTCAAGCAAGAACTGGCTCATGATGTCGATGAGATGGTATGAAACAATAGATATAAAAACTATAAGAGCCATCGCTTCCATCAACCTCATTCAAAAATTAGATATGAGCCTCTCTTAACATCAGATTGTGATCCATGAAGTTCATTTCTAATCCATTTAATTACAATGGTTAACCAACATTTACTTAGTGTCAATTAATGATTAATATATGTTTTAAACCTACCAGCCTAAGAATGTAATACTGAGGGAAAGAGATCCCTGGGAGTATGATACCGAGGTGTATAGTATTGAGGAAAGGGGTTTAGGACTATACACCAGGCACGACCTGGTAAAGTATGAGTGGGGCCCGATATGAAACCCTCCTCACCCAAGCATTGCATATCAAGTGCAACTTGGTAAGTTGTGAGCAGGACACGATATGAATTAGTGGACCTCGACCTAGTATGGTTTAGTGACATCGAACCTAGTATGGACTGGTAGAACTTGCCCACATCACGGTCTAGTATAAAATTTGGAAAAAGGCTCAAAATTTTTATAACAGGAACATTAATTTACTGTGATTCCTACGACACTTAATCATGGTCAGTAAACTATACTTAAAGCCTTAATTAATCAAGGTTAGTTCTAATTAATCATATCAGTACTAGATTAACACAATTTAATCACCCCAAGATACTTGAGCATGGGGTTGATATGACATTCCAAGTCCACGTGAATAATAGGTGGCAAAGGTAGTTGACATGGTAGTTAGAGGTGATGATATGTGGTAGGTGGATTTAGCACTTTCAATAGGCCAAGTGAATGTTTGGTGAGTGACACATGGAATGTGACATGGAAAACACACATCATCAGTTGGAGACTTTGCATGCTATAATTGGTTACATCATCTGATGTGGAGTGTGTCTTGGCAAGGGCCCCAATGTACTAGGGCACTAAGCATCAGATCATTATTTTAATGAAACAAAGATATGGTTGAGGCCAATATGACTTAACAAAGTACAATGTGGTAATGAGGTGGTGGCATAGGGTACCACAAGGCAATTTTTGATTTTTCCTCATTGTCATGATGTGGAAAACCTCAATATATGTGCCAATACCTTATCCAGGTGGATCTCCAGACACCAGTGGCATGGAAAAGGCTCAAAATTCAAAGTGGTGGAAATACGATTAACTTGACATCAGATCAAAGTGCTCGTTTCCCTGATTCCAACGGGGTGAACGACACTCCAATCCGAGTGAGGATGAAGGAGATAGAGGCCGTCAAAGTTGGGTTGACTTTTTGCTGATTGGGTAGGATTAAAAAAGACATAATTTGAACTTTTTTGGTAGATGGAATCCGGAAAACTATGGCTAGATTCTAGGCAAAATTGTCGCCCAGTTAAAATGACTCCTGCAGTAATAAATATGATTTTTCAAAAAGGGCATATGTTTTCATATAAAAAAGAAAAATTAAAAAAAGGGGTGGCGGGCCACCAACCCTGTCACCCCAACCCGTACCACAAGAAATGTTTAGTGGAGGGGCAGGCCACTACCCCTGGCCCCTCCCACGGAACCACCCCAAACCATAACAATAATATATATTGGTGGAGGGGTGGGCCATGACCCTTGACCCCTCCCATGGGACCGTTGAAAACAAAATAACAATGGAGTTTTGGGTGAGCAGACCCTTGGGGCCCAGACCCAATCCCGACAGCCTGACACCACATCTTTAAATGCAACAGAGCCAATAGAGGTGGGGTGGGTGAGCTGCCCAAGGCGGGCCCAACCCGACCCTTATTAAAAAATAAAGATTTGGTATGTAAAAAAAGGAGGCAGGGTTTGACCGCCCGACCTCCTCCTTACCAAACAGATATTAAACTAACTCAACGAATGACATTCTTAAGGAAATATGTTAGCATGTTTTCTATTTAACACTCAATTCATCAGTGCGCCTAGGGTAGAGGAGGGAGCACACGTAGTTCGAGGTAGATTTTTGCAGGTGGGCCAGATTTTCACTTTGTCAGATTTGACAAATTTTATATGGTTTTAGCATTTCTTGACGCCATGAATGCAATTGCACTGTCCATTTCAGTATGGAGGTATAAAGCTCCTTTTTTTGTAACTAATGTTTGTACTCTCCTTTCTCATGCCACTTAATGCATGAAGGCCTCCCCATTGATCGAGCAGGGCCCGGAGAAGTAGTCTAAGTTGGGCGAACTCCATTATCAAGTCTTGTTGTCTTCTTTCATGCTTTATGTGTTCCTCCTCTTCACTCATGTGCACATTAAATTTCTATGTTAAGCTACAATTTATGCATGTAATTCTTAAACACATCTATAAGAAAAAGATCTTGGATCAAGTGGTATCAGAGTAGGTCTTTGTAGATGTGAATTGCATGTTTGTATGCTAACAAGAAACATGCTCTGAAGAGGAAAAGGGAAACTAAAGTCTTTCGATCTTGAAGCGGGGCGTGCACATTGAAGGAGAAACATGGTAGATGAAGAGGCTCATCATGAAGAGGAGCAAAATTTCCGCAAAACCTTCTATACAATGGCAGAAAATGTTGGTCAGTTGCTTTCAAGGCCGGAGAAAGCAGAAAAGATAAATCTAGACGAATAAGGTTTAGTGCATGGAAATGGTGGAGAAGCACCCCCTCCTTCTCCTTCCATGAGTGAAAGTTCTTCTTCCTCTCATCACCATCATCATAGATATTCAAGGGATGTATCTACGAAGCCTTTCTTTAAATTAGATGTCAAAATTGATCTTCCCATGTTTAATGGTGAAAGTAATGTAGAAAAGCTTAATAACTGGATTAGGCAGATTGAAATCTACTGTAGGATTGAGTAGATCAAAGAGGACGAGGCAAAGATTCAACTGGCCTCTCTTCAGTTTAGTACCACTCTTGTCTGGTGGGAGAGAAAATTTCGAAGCAGTAAGAGTGTGGGTAATCTTCTTTCCTCATGGCCTAGTTTCATTTCTACATTAAGGGAACAATTCTATCCCTTGGGTTATAAACAAAAAGCCTTAATGGATTGGCAATACTTAAGGCAAGGCAGAGGTCAAGATGTTCAAAGCTTTACAGAGGAATTTAGAAAACATGCACTTAATTTGGGCATTGCACTTGACTCACCTAAAGTAGTAACTAAGTATATTGGATCATTACATAGTTACCTTAGACATTCATTATTATTGTTTGAACCAACTACTATTGACTCGACCAGTGTAAAGGTAATTCATCTTAAGAACAGGGGAAAAAATGAAAGAGATGATAATTTCAAGAAACCACCTTTCAAACCTCCAAATGGAAAACCTAAAGTGAAAGGAAAAGGAAAGGAGAAGAGGACGACATCAACCAAGAAAGATGAAGGAGAAAGACCTTATTGCACTCACTGCAAAAAGGAAGGCCATGATGACGATCATTGTTGGAAACTATACCCAGAAAAGAGACCAAAGAAGTATGGAGGAAAAGGCAAGTAGAAGACAGTGGAAACTGTGCAGCAAGACCTTGGATCCAATTTCAGAGATGAAGCATTGGTCACAACAGCAGGAACAAAAGGTACTCTTACACCTCATGTTAATTCTGAATCACATGAAAGAACTAGTTCAATAGATGAGTCTCTTCCTAATGAACAAAAGAGCTTTGAGCTATTTCATATTAGAGTTATCATAAATCATACAAAAGTGGAAACTCTATTTGATACCAGATCCCAAGAAAACTTAATTTCAGAGTCCTTGGTAAAGAATCTAGGCTTGGAAACCAAACCACATCCAAAAAATTACCCACTTGGATGGATACATGATAAAGCAAAACTGAATGTAACTAAGCAGTGCAAGGTTAAATTTGTGTTCGTTTCTAAGTTAGTGGATGAGGTAAAACTTGATGTGATACCATTGGATATCTGTGGCATGGCGTTAGGGAGTCCATATCTATATGATAGAAAGGAAATCTTCTTCCGTCATGAAAACAAATACCAAATCACAAAAGATGGGGTAGAATATATTGTAAGGCCTCATCAAACTAAAATCAATGCCAACCTTGTAAGTGCTGGACAAATGAAGAGGTTGGTGAATTCCAATAAGGGTTGCATGCTTATGGTTGCAAGGGGGAAAGATGCAGAATTATCCGATGCTTTCCAGGGTTGTGATCATGCGCATAAAAAGGAATTATGTGAATTAATTTCTAACTATGATGAGATGTTTTAGGAACCAAGGGGATTAACTCCGAAGAGGGAAATCCAACATGAGATCCATTTGCAACATGACGCTCCTTTACCAAATATTGGCATGTACAGGATGTTGACCATTGAGATGGAGGAGATCAAAAAGCAGGTGCAGGAACTATTGAACCAAGGGGTCATCAGACCGAGCACTTCTCCATGCGGCTCACCAATTGTCTTAGTGCTGAAGAAAGATGGCACATGGAGGATGTGCGTGGATTATTGAGAACTAAACAAAATCACAATGAAAAATCGTTACCCTCTTCCCCGCATTGATGACTTATTAGATCAATTAAAGAATGCTATCTATTTCACCAACTTGGAGTTGTGTAGTGGTTATCACTAGGTCCGAATTGCAGAGCAGGATCTGTGGAAAACCGCCTTCAAGACCAAATAGGGGTTGTTCTAATGGATGGTGATGCCATTCAGACTTTGCAACGCTCCAACCACTTTCATGAGGTTCATGAATGATCTCTTTAGGCCTTTCATTGATGAATTTGTTCTTGTATATCTAGATGATATTCTTATCTTTAGTAAAATTTGGAATGAACATGGATGCCATGTGAAGAAAGTGCTTGATGTATTGAAAAAAAGAAAAACTCTATGTAAAATTGTCAAAGTGTGAGTTTGGGAAAACCTCTTAGGTTTACCTAGGTCATATTGTTGGTCATGGTCAGCTAAAAATTGATCCTTCTAAAGTTGAAGCAATTGTAAATTGGCCTCAGCCTACTAGTGTAACCGAGGTTCACAACTTTTTGGGTGCAGTACAATATTGGAGGAGATTTATTGCCAATTTCTCTATTATTGCAACACATTTACACGCATTGAAAAGTGTAAAGCAAGTATTTAAATGAGAAGGAAAGTAGCAGAAGTCCTTCGAAACATTGAAAGAAAAGATCAACACCGCACTGGTCTTGGCCTTACCAGATCTCCAACAACCATTCTAGATCAAGACAGATGCCAATGGATATGCCATGGGAGCTGTACTGATGCAGCAAAAGAAGCCAATATGTTACCATTCAGAGAAGTTCTCTCAAATTGTGATAAACTATCCCACTTATGACAAGGAGTTATATGCCTTGGTCCAGAGTGTGAAAAAGTGGAAACACTACCTGATCGGCAAGGAGACCATCATCCATATGGATCATCAGCCCTTGTAGTATCTTCAGTCACAAACCAAGTTGTAGCAATCTCGTCATTTCAGGTGGATGGGTTTTCTTCAACAATTTCATCTGGTAATAAAGTATAAGAAGGGCAATAGCAACAAAGTGGCCGATATGCTATCTCACCCTCCTATTTCTGCTTCTATTATTTTGCATAATGCTTCGTTATCTTTTGAAAGTTATGCTAAACAATATGCTAACGATGATGACTTTAAGGATATTTATGCAAAACAAACCAATGGTTTACATGTGGACAACAATCACTTGCAAGGGAAACTATTGTATCACCTTGGTAAATTGTGCATACCCACAGGCGAAAGGGTACATGTAATCCGGGAGGACCACACCTCCCTTGTGTCTGGTCAATTTGGTGTTGAAAAAACTTTGTGTCATGTACACAGATTTTGTTTTTGGACTCACATGAAGAACATTGTGACTCACTATGTAAAGGGATGTGTGATGTGTTCTATTTCAAAGCACTCTAATAGAAAAATCGAGCTCTACACACCACTCCCTATTCCCATTCGTCCATGGGAAAGTGTGTCGATGAATTTTGTAGGAGGTTTGCCTTTGTCTAGAAAAAGTCACGACTATTTGTATGTTGTTTTTGGCCGTTTTAGTAAGATGTGTATTTTAATGCCTTGCAAAAAGCATATCACTGCAGAGCAGATTGCTTATCTTTTCTTTTAGCATGTTTGGGTCCATTTTGGGTTGCCCACATCAATTGTGTCAGATTGAGACTCTCGCTTTCTCAAAGAGTTTTAGACTAGCTCGTGGAAGATGATGGACACCAAGTTGAAAAGAAGAACGACATTTCATCCATAGACTAACTGACAGATAGAGGTTGTTAACCGCACCATGGTACACTTGTTGCGAGGCTATTGTGGGAAACATCCTAGGTTGTGGGATGAGCATCTTCCATATGTGCATCATTCCTACAATCGAGGAGTACACTCATCTATGCATCGTTCACCATTTAAGACATGTTTTGGCTACCTACCAAAAGATCCTTTTGATATGATCTTTGGAAGGGAAGATGACTCCAATGGACGTGATGACAGGGACAAAGCGCAACAGTTCATTCAGCGGATCCAGTTTATTCACCAAGCAGTACAGGAGCAGTTGGAGAAAAGTCAAGCCCAGTACAAGGCTCGATATGAAAAGCACTGAGTCGACCATCAATTTCAAGTGGACAACAAAGTGTGGTTCCATATCAGCAAGGACATGATGAAGGAAGAAGGGAAGAAGTTGCGACCAATTCGGTATGGTCCATTCACCATCTTAGGGAAGATTTGAAACAATGCCTTCCGTCTTGGTTTGCTGATATATATGCAAATGTACTCCGTAGTGAATGTGGAAAACTTAAAGCTGTATGAGCCACCATTGATTATGGACACCGAAGAGGTGGGCACAGTTCCTATAGTTGATGACTTTGCATTAGAGTATCTCTATGAGTTAACTGAGGACATCATCCTTGATAGAAGGAGTAAGATTTCATGACAGGGAGATGTGGAATACCTTAGAATTGGTTTCAAGGGGATGCACCCTAGCAAGGCAAAATGGATGGAAAAAGAAAGAGTGAGGGAACAATTCCCTCACTTGTTAATTGACTGATAAAGATTTTTGCAGTACAAAAGCTCCTTAATGGGGAGGATTGATCTAGGTGGATCTCTAGACACCAGTGGCATGGAAAAGGCTCAAAATTCAAATTGGTAGAAAGATGATTAACCTAACATCAGATCGAAGTGCTCATCACCCTGATTCCAACGGTGTGAACAACACTCCAATCTGAGTCCGGATGAAGGAGATAGAGGAAGTCAAAGTTAGGTTGACTTTTTGCTGACTGGGCAAGATTAACAAAGACACAATTTGAAATTTTCTGGCAGATGGAATCTCGCAAACTCCAGCCAGATTCTAGGTGAAATTGTCGCCTGGTTAAAATGACTCCTTTAGTAAAAAAATTCGATTTTCAAAAAAAGGGCATATGGCTTCATATACAAATAGATATATATTATAAATATATAGATATATATATATAATATATAAATATATAATAAGATATAGTATATATAATATATAATAAATATAATATAGTAATATATATATATATAGTATAATTAAAAAAGGGGTGGCGGCCACCAACCCGCCACCAATCCATACCATAGAAATGTTTAGTTGGAAGGGGTCAGCCACCTACCCCGCCCTCCCACAGAACCACCCCAAACGATAACAATAATATATATTGGTGGAGGGGCGTGCCACAACCCCCGGCCTCTCCCATGGGACCGTTGAAAACAAAATAACGGCGGAGGTTTTTGGGTGGGCCGGCCCTTGGGGCCTGGACCCAATCCCGACAGCTTGACACCACATCCTTAAATGAAATGGATCTAGTGGAGGTGGGGTGGGCAAGTCGCCCAAGGCGGACCCAGCGTGACCCTTATTAAAAAATAAAGATTTGGTATGTAAAAAAAGGAGGAGGTGGGGTTTGACCACCCGACCTCCTCTGTACCAAACAAATCTTAAACCAACTCAGCCAATGACATTCTTGAGAAATCCATCAGCTTGTTTTCTATCTAACACTCATTTCATCAATGCACCCAGGGAAAAGGAGGGAGTGCTCGTAGTTCGAGGCAGATTTTTGCAGGTGGGCCAGATTTTCACTTTGTCATATTTTAACAAATTTTATATGGTTTTAGCATTTCTCAGCACCAAGAACACAATGGCATTGTCTGTTTCTCCATCAGAGTTCTGCAATTTTCGGCCATTTTTCAGTATGGACGTATAAAACTCCTTTTTTGTAACTGATGCTTGTACTCTTCTTTTTCATGCCACTTAATGAATGAAGGCCTCCCCATTGATTGAGTAGGGCCCGAAGACGTAGTCCAAGTCGGACGAACTCCTTTATCAAGTCTTGTTGCCTTCTTTCATGCTTTATGTGTTTCTCCTCTTCTCTCATGTGCACATTAAATTTCTATGTTAAGCTACAATTTATGCATGTAATTCTTTAACACATCTATAAGCAAAAGATCTTGGATCAATACCTCACCAAGTAAAGTTTCCACATTTTAATGTTTTTGTGGCTTCAACACATTGGAAGCTCAGAAGAAAGGTGGGGCCGCATTTTGGGCACTAGAGTACTGAGATATTTGTTAATAGAATGTTTCATGGAAGGAATGGTGTTGATAGAATCAACCCAATATGATGTGCATTCCATGTGGACCTAGTTTGGTAGTGGCATAACACCATGTGGGCTAGGCATGACCATGTTTGTGCCACATAGATCCCTCTTGGTGAAGTGGCTTCTTTTAATAGGCTAAATTTCTAAAGGGCATAACTTTCTACTCGAGACTCAAATTGACGTAAAATTTATATTTTCGGAAAGCTCTCGATAAGTTGAACATGATGATGGATTTTTTTTAGAATCTAAATAATTTGACAAAATAAGTTGTTATAATCCCATATTCATAATAGACCTTCGATATCAAGTCAAACAAGTAATACTCCCACAACCTAGTGTTCCTTTAAGTGTGTAGGAGGTGTTATAGAGTAGTAGAAAAGTAATATGGTAACACTCTCATATCCTGAGATGGCATAAGGGGGTGGGAGGTGTTATAATTTTTGGCATTGTAGTGGGAATGCCAATGTAGTATGTGTGTGTGTGTGTCTGTGTGTATGATGAGGTCAACATATTTTCCATCCAACCCTACCACATGGAGGAAATTTAAGATATCAATTTGATTCATACTATCATTGTGTATTATCTCCACCTTTCCATTCTACCACTCTCCCACATAGGAGTATATTATCCCCAAATGGATGCCAGTCACGATCCCCTTACCATTCCCATCCATATTCTCACTTAGATAGGAAACCATAGGCAAGTGACAAATCTCAAGTTGTAAAAACAAACTAAATAATACGATTCCTTTAAGGGATTGTAATTATTACCTTAAAATCTTTAAAAATCCCATAATTTTGTGTATAATATTCTAAATGTTTCTAAAGAGGATGATGATTTTCCATAGAATACATAGAGTTTGGGGTTAAGTGGCTTGGAAAATGAAAATTTAAGGACATTGAAGGCTACCTAGCTGAAATCTTAAAAATTAGATGGCATATTCTCATTCGTCATATACACAAGCTCTTCAATTTAACAATCAAGCAGGGACAAAGCCTCATTGTTCTTATTTTTAGAAGTGGAGATAAAATCAATCCCTCTAATTATAGGAAAATTATGATGAACCCGATTTTTTCCAAGCTATATGGAATTATTTTGAAAAATAATATCATCATATGGCGGATAGCCATGGGAAAAGAGCTTAAGACTATGATGGATTTAGGAGCTATCATTATATTATTAACCACCTTGTTATGCTTAGAATCATTATGGAGGACTATTGCAATAATATAACCAATATCCTTTTCTATTGCATTAACTTAATCTTTTAACAATGTGCCCGAGATGAATCTTTTGAATAGGTTAGAAGAGCTAATAGTTCTTTTTGAATTGAGTGTTCTTGCATTAAGGTTGTATGAGAACACTATTGCAAAGTTTAGGAATACTAAGGGCTAGTTGAAAGAAATTATTGTAATATAGGAGTTAGGAACGATTATCCCTTGTCACCTACTTTTTTTCGCATATAGATTGACACTTTAAATTATTGTTTGGAAAAAGCATTGTGTGTTGCCTTGACTCTCATTAGTATAGTAATTATCCTTTTTCTCATTAAGTTTTTTTTCTCTAGTATGGGTGTAACTATTAGCATTAATAAAACAAAAGCTATGATAATTAAATAAAAAAAAATCACTTATGATAGTTTCATATATGACAATAACTACTTGGAGGAAGTGCCTTTGTACAAATATCTTGATATCAATATTCATCACAACCTCAATTAGAACTAAAGCATCAAGAAAAGGATAAATGGAGGACATAATTTTTACTATGAGCTTGAAAATAATTGCAAATAAACAAATCTTTGGTTATGGGATAAGAAAATATTCCTTTTTTTGAAACTATCATCACTCTTGTTAGCCTATATGACTATGAAATTTGGGGATGTAGCTGTTGACACCTAATCCTCAATGATTGGGGGAATTGAATGTGAACAATAATCAAGAAGATGAACTGAATGATCACATTCATGTATATAATAGATAGCTGGCTAATTGAATAAACGAATCAGTTTTCTGGAGTTACTCCTGGCCTGACATGGTATCAGAGCACAGGTCCCAGGTTCTTTTTGTAACCTTGCTTTGTAACTCCTCTGTCCACTGCCTGCCTTCTACTCCTCTGTCTAACACCTGAAGGAAACGCTGCCTGAAAGAAATGCCTGCCTGACAAGAACACCTGAAGGTAACGCTGTTTATATGAGCGGATATGAATTTCCATTGTTGTATAGTATTTGAAACGATATTAAAAACGATGATATCGATTTAAAACCCTATTTGATATATGTATTGAGCGGATATTAAAACGCTGTTTGATATTAAAAGGCTGCAATATTAAAACGTTGTTTCATATTAAAAGGTTGTTTGATATTAAAACGTTGTTTGGAATATGTATTGAGCGGATATGTATTGTAGTGGTATATGAATCGACCTCGGCCCATACGTTGCTGCTGAAACATATTACCGCTGCCTCCATATGTTGCTGCTCCTTGCATACGCTTAGTGGCAGTATATATAAGTTGGTGTAAACGCTTCTCTGCATGGAATATGGAACGAGTTTGATATAGAACGCATTGACGCTGTTTGATATGGAACGTTGTCTGACAATAGAATGCATTGATAACGCAGTTTGATAGTGCAGTTTGAAACTGTTGAATACACAGTTTTCTGGAGTTGATTGTAATGCTTTGGTAATGCTATCCTTCATGGTATTCATTACAATGAATATGGAATGCTGTTAATATATATGAAACGTTGTTTTGAAATCTGAAGATGTCTCTAACTGCTGTTTGAAGAAATGCACATGGTGAACCGCACATGCTATGAGAATCCCTGTGAAACGCACATGGTGATATAAGCTGATATTTTAAACGCTGATTGATATATGGATAGCGCAGTTTTGATATGTCACTGTTTTGAAATGCTGATTGATATATGGATAGCGCAGTTTTGATATGTCACTGTTTTGAAATGCTAATTGATATATGGATAGTGCAGTTTGTTTGAAGAAACACACATGCTATGATATGTCACTGTTATGAGCGGATATGTATTTGAAACGCTAAGATATATTTGAAACATTGTTTAACATTGAAATGCTGTCTGACATATAAAGAGATATATTTAAATGGTATAGCAGCAGAAGTTTCTCATACTTTTAGATGCCAAGGATATCAGTAGAAAATTTGACTATATAGCAGCAGCAGTTTTTTTTTCATAAGAGCATTTTTTTTGCCATCAGAAGTATTAGTCTATCAACAAAAGTTTTTTTATATCAACAGAAGTAATCTTTTACAGAATGCATTCAATCATCTCTATGATAGGAATAGTTCTCACTGGCAAGGAGAACTATCCTGAATGGTCCCGGATGATACAGCACACCCTCATCTTCAATGAGTTGTGGAAAGGAGTGTGTGTCAGAGAAGGAGACAGTGACCCAGAAAAGCCTACATCAGATAAAGAGCTTGCCATCTGGGAAAATAAGAAGAGCAAAGCATATGCATTAATCGCAGCATCTGTAAATAAGGAGGTGAGTCACCACATTTCATCATATTCAACTACCTTTGAAGCTTTACAAAAGCTGAAAGAGCTCTATGACTCACATTCTGCACTTGAAGTCGTCCAACTTATGATTAAACTCTTCACTCTTGAACTGCAAAATAATGATCCTCTTGCTCTTGCATCTGAAATAAAATCTATAGTGCATGATATCAAATCCACTAAAGTTGAGCTAGATATATCTCTTATTGCTTTTCTCAAGGCACTGTATCCTACATACTCCAATTATCTTGAGTATTTGCAAGAAAATGGAAATCTCAAGGATATAACCTTTGACTCTCTTGTGAAAAAGTTGGCTGAAAGAGAAAAAGCCTTTGGAAAGAAGAAAGTCCCTGAATCTTCTGAAGAGACTGTATGCATGGCTAATAAAGAAAAATATCCTGCTCAAGATTCTACAAGAGGAAGAGGTGGACGAAGAGGAAGAGGAAGATACTTCAGAGGCAGGGGGGGCAGACATCCTCAAGGAGAAAAAGCAGATTTACATTGTATTCGCTGCAAAAGAAATGGATCACATGATGCCTCTACATGCAAGCTACCATGGGACAAAATTGAGCAGAGAAGAAACCAACAGAAAGGTAAAACTGATGATACAGACAAAGGTAAAGCACCTGAATCCGCCCACTATGTTGAGGCACAATGTAACATTGGAGTAAATGAAGATTTGTTTAACACTTCACTTGCTTCCTGGAAAAATGATTGACTTTTTGATTCAGGAGCAACTTGTCACATGACTCATAGAAAAGATTTTTTTGAAGATTTCACTGACAATGTTGATGGAGTAGTATACTTTGCAGATTAGTCAAAAATCAAGCCATCAAGGCTTGGCACAATCAGGCTTAAACTGCCTGGTCTCCAGACTTTCTTCTTGATCATGTTTTATATCTCCCACAGCTGAAGAGAAACTTGTTGTCCTTGGTCCACATCCGCCAGCAAGGTCACTCCATTCATATGTTTGATGGCAAGCTTGAGGTCAGAAAATCATCTGATCACTCACTTGTCATGAGGGGAATAGAAGAAGAAAGACTTCTCAAACTGCAAGGAACATCTGCTCATAAACAACATTTCTCATATATTACTCATCATGAAGAAGGAACACTTCCATCAAGTTTATTATGGCATGCTAGATTTGGACATTTAAACTATGACAGTCTCCGTTTATTGAAGAAAAATGGTGTGGCTGGTTTGCCTACAATTCCTAGAAAACTTAAGTAATGTGATGCTTGCATTCTAGGAAAGCATAGCAAACAGTCATTTCATGACTCACATTCAAGAGCACATAGGAAGCTTGAACTTATTCATTCAGATTTATGTGCTCCAATGCCTGTTCCTTCTGCAAATGGAAATAAATATATCATGACATTTATTGATGACTACACCAGAATGTGTTGGGTTTATTTATTGAAGAACAAATCTGATGCTTTCCTAACATTCAAGAATTTTCATAAATGGATTGAAAATGATGCACAATCTCATATTTGGTCTATTCGCACTGATAATGGAAAATAATATACATCAAATGAATTTGAACACTATCTTCGCCAACATGGGATTAAACATCAAACAATTGTGCCTTATAATCCCCAACAGAATGTGTAGCTGAAAGAATGAACAGAACAATTTTGAATATGGTACGATCCATGCTTTTTTTCAAAAATGTAAAGATAATGTTTTGGGCTGATGTTGTTCTATGTGCTGCATATATAAAAGAATAGATGTCCATCTAGTGCTATAAGAAACAAGACTCCTTATGAATTGTGGTATGGACATGTTCCTTCGGTCAAACATCTCAGGATTTTTGGTTCCACCTGTTATGCTTTGATACCAAAGGTACATAGAAAAAACTTGGTGCTAGAAGTCGTAAGTGTATTTTCTTGGGGTATTCAAATACCTCCAAAGCATACCGCCTCTATGATGAAGAAAATAAAAAGTTGTTATATCTAGAGATGTAATTTTTCTTGAATCATCCAAATCTGACAATGTTGTTGAGCGGCAACTTGATCGCTTGGATAGATTCGCAAAAATGAAATCATTTCAAGAATTTGAAAAATCAAATTCCACATCCTTTGAAGGGGGGAATTCCTATAACTAGATCAACATGTGAATTGTCTTCTGAAGAAGATTCCCCCCGTCTGAAACTCCAACAACGGATGATCTTTAAGTGATGTAATTGATAGAATTGGGGAGACTCAATCTTGATCACTCCAACCAAATCAACAGACAGCCGGACCATCTCAGAAAGGTCCCCCAAAGTGGCTGACGAAGACACTTGAAAGTGTTCATCCTGATGAAATTGAAAAAACAGGAACCAGAAATTCAAACCGACAAAATGGAGGTGATGTAGATGACTCTAATTCACCTGTTGATATGGATGTTTCTTATGATTGTGAATTGAACTTGTCTACAGATTTTGAACCAACTTCCTTTAAAGAAGCTGCTTCTCATGATGAATGGAAAGAAGCAAAGCAAAAGGAGTATGATGCCCTCATAAAGAACGGCACTTGGAAGCTGGTTGATCCTCCATTTGGAACCAAACCGATTGGCTGCAAGTGGTCTAAGAAGTACAAAGCTGATGGCTCACTTGACAAGCACAAAGCTAGGCTTGTGGGAAAAGGTTTTGCACAGAAGGAAGGAGTTGATTATGAGGAACTTTTGCCCCCATAGCAAAATGGGCCACCATCCGGACACTCTTTGCACTAGCAGCTCAGAACGGTTGGAAAGTCCATCAAATGGATGTAAAAACTGCCTTCTTGAATGGAGATCTAAAGAAAATGTTTTTATGTCCCAGCCTGAAGGATTTGCTGTGAAAGGACATGAACATAAATTATGCAAACTTGTGAAGTCCTTGTA